>OX393556.1:55022605-55085105 GCA_947650365.1 Chamaelirium japonicum | reverse complement strand
TATATATAGATGGGAGGCAATCACCATATTCTTTTGGCTTAAGAATTTTAGACTTCAAAAATACAAGTGACCATCTATCAGATGTCATAATAGAGAATCATCCACTCTTCAACTTTGTAGTCTGATCTTTCAGTGGCAGTCTATGAAGCACGGGTACTCCGAACATATACCGTACCAGTACCGGGTACGGGTACGACATAATCCGTACCCGGTACGGCAAACAGTCTTCGGTATGGCTCCGATACGGCAGGTGGTCTTCGGTACGGCTCCGGTACGGCAGACAGTCTTTGGAGGGTGCCGATTTACTTGAAATTGCAAATCTATCACTTGATTAGCCCGACTTGGAGGTCGTGCTATTCGGAGATAATGATGAGAATGAACTTTGCTATGCATTTTGTTTTGTATTGCTACTTTGCTTGGTTTGGTTCTAATGTAATGGACCGTATCGTCGTATAGCTCATGCTTAAAAATTACTATACATGAGATTACAATGTATTTCTCGCATGATTGCATTACCATATCGTCGTATGGCTCGCATCGAATAATCTTGTTTTTATGGTTTTAGAACTTTGAAGCTAGAGCTTTAATGATGAAATTATGGTTGCATTTGGATCTGATTCATACATATAACGATATTATACTAAAAGTATATATATATATATATACCTCGCCGTACCCGTACCCTAGTTTTTTAAGATTTTGCCGTATCAGCGTACCCGTACCAGTACCCGTGCTTCATAGGTGGCAGTAGAGAAGGATGGAATATTATGTTTGGGAACATTTTTACTTTTACCGCTATGGTCATATTTCTTTATCCAATGCACACATTTATTATGGTCAAATTAACCTAGTAACCTTTTTGCATTAATTAACCAAATAAATTCAGAGTCAATTTGGGTACATAAAGAGCATCATGTACGAGTTAAGAGTTACCTTGTGAAGACAATGCCTCCTCTACCTTCAATACTGTAACTTTCTATCCCCAATTCTGACGTGTGAAGTCGCACGCTCGTCTATATTTACAGCCACTATCCAAGTCCAAATATCACTAGAATTTTGTTGAGTATTAACATGAGTAGGATATGTGATCTACCAATTCATTTTTCTAGAAAAAATGAATTCATACTCTTCCTCTTCCTCGTCCATGGCCTCTGTATTAGTTGTCTTTCCCATTGTTACCAAGTCGACAGTCGAGAAAAATTCGGCAGGGGAAAACAAAAAAACAAAAAAATCGGGAGAATCGGGAAAAAGACGATAAATTATCATCAGAATTTTCATAATCAAGCTGAAATTTTCACAATGATAAAGATGACTGATAATGCAAAAGTTGTTACCTGTGTAGTAGACTCTGATTCGTCAAGCTTAATTAGTTGTTGGGTTTTCAAATTAGCAAGGAATTAATGGAATTTTCATAATTTTTTTGCAAGAATCCCAACAATTCAATAAAAAAATCAGCAAAGGAGCTCCTGCAAGAAAAAAAAAATAAGCAAAAGGAGAGGGGACTGAGGGTGGCGGAGGACTGAGGAGGGTGGAGAGAGGACTAAGGGGATTGAGTAGGGTGGCGGGGGACTGAGGAGGGTGGAGGGAGGACCGAGGAGGGTGGAGGGGATAGAGGAGGGTGGCGGGGGACTGAGGAGGGTGGAGGGGATAGAGGAGGGTGGCGGGGGACTGAGGAGGGTGGAAAGAGGACTGAGGGGACTGAGGAGGGTGATGAGGGACTGAGGAGGGTGGAGGGAGGACTGAATGAGGGAGGAGGGTGGACTGAATGAGGGAGGAGGGTGGTGGAAAGAGGACTGAGGGGACTGAGGAGAGTGACAAGGCACTGAGGAGGGTGGAGGGAGGACTGAATGAGGGAGGAGGGTGGACTGAATGAGGGAGGAGGATGGCGGGGGACTGAGGAGGGAGGACCGGAGGAGGACTCACCTGTGACTGCAAGTCGCCAGATTTCATCGCTCGATTGCCAATCGCCCAAAATCCTAAGCCAGACAACGCAATACAAAGGCCAGAGGACCCGATCGCCAAAGAACCCGATCATGATGGTTTTAAAACGCAGTCTCAGGTCGGGTCGAGTTTAAAACGAGGAAATCACGTAAAACGCGTTTAATTCATGTAAGTCGACGATTTTTTGAAAAAATCGCGATTTAAATCCGTAGCAATTGTTGTGGGTTTAAGTCGCGATTAAATCGCGATTTTTTCAAAAAATCGCCAACTTTGGTAACGCTGGTCTTTCCATGTCCTCCACTGAGATTACCTCTCTTCTTATTATGGTTTTGAGAAAAGCCATTTCTTGATATATTTTTTTTTTTAGCCACATTCTCGAACGAAAAGATTACTCTAACTTTTCAGTTGTAAACCCACTCATACTTTGCTCATGTACATCAATAAATCCCACAGATTGATGTGGTTTTGGTGTAGATACTCCTTTTATTCTTCTATGGCAACAACTATGTGATCAAACTTGGTAGGCAACCTTCTAAAACATTTTTTATATCTTACATACTACCTCCAAAATCTTTAATTTGATTACTAATTCCAGCAACTTGGGAGAAGAAGGCTTGAATGGATTTGCTCTCTTACATACGTAAGCTATCGAATTTCAAAGATTGGAGTTTGATAAATGCAACCTTTTTCGATTGAAACTCGTTTCCAGAAATCTCATGCATTATGTGATTTTGACTTAGCCATAATTCTAGGTTACCACTTGCAAGATGAAGAGAAGAGCCTTCACATATTTTTTTGTTCTCCTTATATTCCATCTATTTGGTTGTGTCAATGATGCAAGTATTTTAAGATTCTCTGATTCTTTGTACCCTTCTTCAACCAAATCCCACAAATCTTATGAGATACAAACATGATTTCAAAAGTAGATCGATAGTTGGTTGTACCCTCAGTTTTATACTAGTCGATATGAGTTGTCAACCGTTACCGAAAATTTGTTCGTAGTTGCCCATGTCAGTACATATCGGTTCATATTGGCATAATTAGCCCAATGTCGATCGATATGATCTAATCGTATTAGCTAGGACCTACATTTGTTTGGGGGTTTTTTTTTTTTGAAAAATATCCAAATTTAGTACCGGCCCGAATCAATTGGTATCACGATAGATCGGCTTTTAAAAGCTTGCATACAATGGGCATTCATTGAGAATACTCAAAAGTCCAGACACCATAGCTTTCTCCATCAAAAAAAATAGGGACTAAATTTGAGAGTAACTGAAGACTTCTGGAACTTGAGGCCATCCACGCTCTAATACCAAATTTGTTGGAACAATATGAAAGATTGGTAGGCCCAAGTTCGAGATCTTGAAGGAAGTAGAAGTATTAAAAGAGGGTTACCAACAAAAAGAATTTTTATTGGATAGTTTCCGCAATAAAAGAAGATCACTACAAGATTTTTGTGATTAACTTGTCTTCAAATAACCACCATCACCCTTATTTATAGACCAATACGGTTAGTCCAAAAGGTTGTCTATACTATTTTTAAAATACAAAAAGCCACATAAGAATACTAAGAAACACTTGGAATATCAACGGACTCATAGGAGTACTAAGAGACTCTTTAGAACACTAAGAGACTTATAGACTACTTAGAATACCAAGAGATTGTCTAAATATTTTCATATATACAAGAGACACATAATATTTAGAATTAAAATTACAAACTACATTCTAACAAATATGGGAATGTTGTTTCATTTCAGCTCTTTGGATTGTAATTTGTACCACCTAGATAAATGCAGTTCCCTCTATCAAATAGTGCCTTATACCTTCTCCGTCTAGACTCTTTTCTAGTCTAGGGAACAATTGAGGGTTGCCCCTGGGTTGCATGAGTATAAACTACGCAAACAATAAGGTAGGTCTCCCTAGCCGCCAACCAGATTAGGATTCTTGGTGTGTACCTTCTGCCAAGTTGCATTAGTCAGATTTTCATCACAATTTTAGAGGGTTGTATTAGGTTGAGATCCGGACGAAGTTTTCTTGCAATTCTTCCCTATAGTCGATCCCATCTTGAGAGGATAAGACTTGAAAGATAATGAGGGAGAGGGCATTCCCTAACTAAAGGGTGCCAAGAAGAAAGTATAACATAATTGTTGCTGCACAAAATCTATACATAATCAATTGCTTAAAATTTTGCCTACTTTGTGACGTGATAACAATGTGAATCCAATTAAATAATTAAGATTCGATCTAACCAAATATATGATCCAGAGTAAGGTAGAAAAAGGAATAAAAGAAGTAAATGGATGTAGATATTAAAAATATTGGAGGTAATCGTATGAAAGAAAAAACCTAGAACTAAGGTTTAAGGTGTCCCAATTCCAACTTTATAAATAAATCACTGAATCTCCACAAAGGCGATTCTAACTCGTTTGTAATCCTTTAACCGACTTAGATGTTTCAATCGTGGTTTGTAAAGGAAGCATAATTTGCACCATCCATCTAATCTCTTTAACTTATGTTTCATCTCACTTTGTTTCCAACTTATAATTCCAATTTATCTGTTGTATGTTGTAATTTAATTCCTAAAAACGTTAGGAGGTCTTGGAACATCCTGAATAGAAGAATGCCAAATTGGAGGAAATCAAGGCCCTTCACATAAATCATATGTCGAAGCTAGTGGATATCCCAGAGGGAAAAAAACTAGTATGATGCAAATGGGTTTTCATTGTGAAGGATCAGGCATAGGGGTGAAACCAAGGGGGGGTTGAGAGGGGCCGTGCCCCCCCCCCCCCCCCCCAAAGTCAGAGAAATTCCTGGAGGGTCCCTTTGAGGTTTTGAAAAAATTTAAAAAATCTTTACACATGGACCCCCAAAATTTTAAATTTTGGAGTTTTTGGGTCCACTAGGTAATAGGTTCAGTGGTATAGGTATAAAGCTAGACAAGTAGCAGAAGGGTACGCAACAATATATGGAGTTGAACACAAGGATAATATTGTGAAAAATTATGAATAACAATTTCAAATTAAATTAAAGTGAATCTACACAGTCAAAAGCTCAGGCGCAACCCATGTGCTAGGGGTGCGGCCTTTGACTCATTTTCCTGGTTTTTAAGTATAGACCCCCCCTGCATTCACCCTCTATCCACATTAAGATTAATTTTTATACAAGATATTAAAACAAAACAAGATACAAACCACAATATAAAACTAATAAAGATGAAAAATATCCTCAAATAGCATACGTATAACATCAACTGAAATCTCCCATCAATTACTAATAGAGTCTAGAACTGAAATATCTTGGTTAGGGACTTAAAATAACAAGTCTACAAATTAGAAATTGATGTTAAGAACTTAAAATAACAACTCTAGCATTGTCGAGTGTAAAATGTCTTTTGAGCTTTGCACTCACATTCTCGAAAGCGCTCCAATTGTGTTTGGAAATGAGCCCAAATTGGAGATGAATTGAATCAAATCTAAGTTTCGGGACGAACTTAGACTTTCATCAAATCAAGGGATTTAGATGAACTTTTGGGCAAGAAGCAATTTGGGATGTTTAGGGGGGCTCTTACAGATTTATGGAAGGAGTGGGGATAAAATAAAACAAAGAATTCAAAAAGGAAAGAAAAAAAAATCTTGGCTCTAAACTAGGCGTCCTAGGTGCGCCTGGCCTGGGCGCAACTAAGCGTGCCTAGGCGCACCTGTGCCTCAAGGAGCATGGGCGCTATTTAAGCAAGGCATCGGGCGTGAACCTTGAGGAGCCTAGTGCGCCTAGGCACACCTTTTACTACATAGAAGTGAACAAGGGAAACCACATATTGGCATGGTTCCTTCACTAAGATAGTATGACTAGAAGAAATTATGGATCCAGCATTGTCATATTTTGATTGAGTGATCTTCTACTAGTATTTTTATATTTAATGTCTATACAGTAAATGTTTCTTACCAGAAGTTCTATTCTATGTCAATACATATATTAACAAAAGCTCTACATGGCTCCCACGTGCTATACATGGTTGGCCAATATGGTTTTGGCCCAAACTTTATTTTAAACAAATCACTTTTAAACTCATCACCTTTGTAGTCCTTAATTAATGGCCTCTATAACAACCCTAGAATTTAAATCGGCGATCCCCCAACGCCACATGGTTTATTTCTGGACCTAGATACATACTAGAAATCTAGAACAGTTTCCCACTCCATCTTTTTTTATGAAATATTTTGATTTTGTCTACCAAAGCTCAGACGTTTGAAGTCTTTGTGTGACATATTTCTCAAGATGTTTGATACATTTTTTTTACCACTATTCCGTAGAAACCAGAAAACATGATGCGTCAGTCCAAACTTATTAAAGACTTAAGAACCTTGATATATCCTTCTGCTTTCTATGACCCTGTTAATGTGAAGAATAACAGCCACCTAGAAATTCATTAGAACCTTGTCCTACGCTACAAGACTTATCTATATTCATTCCAAGAAGTTGCCCCATCTAAAGTAAAACATCTTTCGACCACACCCCACTTTTCCAAATAAGGAAGAAACCCTGTAAAAAGAGGTGCATGGGCAAGATGCACATATTCAACAGTGAAATAGCTGAAACTATATAGGATCTGCATGGCATGTCAGATCCTCCTAGGAGGCCAATGTACCAATCTGTGAAGGGGTCTCGCTTGCTCTGTACATAACAAGAAATTACAATTAAACAGAATATACTCGCACCCGGTATCTCAAGAAATTTAGGCGATAACGAAGAAGATAGAAACATCAGTAACCTCAATTTGTACAGATTTATATAAATCGCCTATACATAAACATAATCTTAATAGTCCAGACAATGCAAGACATTGGATCCTGCTGCAATTTTCAATTCCAAGATATTGAAGAAAGAAATCGTAAATCTTTCGCTCTCCGCAGATCGGGGGAATTCAGCAATGATAAGATTAAAGGAGCAGTGCATATCAAAACCTAGAACACGAAAGGTACCAAACAGGATTTCAGGATCTTGACCCTAAGGCACAGTCAGATCAACAACGATGGCCATCGATCTAAAAATCAAAACCACCTCCCAGGCCTGATCTGAAATCCTAGCATCTAGAATCGAATGAATGAACAAACAGATACGGAATAGATCGAGATCTAAAAAGAAAGAAGGAAGCGGGGGGAGAGAAGGGACCTTTCTTGGCCGGCGGTGTCCCAAATCTGGGCCTTGACGACCTTGTCGTCGACGTGGATGCTGCGGGTGGCGAACTCCACCCCGATTGTGGACTTGGACTCGAGGCTGAATTCGTTCCTGGTGAACCGAGAGAGCAGGTTGGATTTCCCGACGCCCGAGTCCCCGATCAGCACCACCTTGAAAAGATAATCGTAGTCGTCGTCCGCCCGGTACGCCATTACTCTACCGCCGCCGCCGCCGCCCCCCTTCTACCGTCGTCCGGCGACCAGATCCGATCTCCCTCCGCCGCTCTCTACCGTTTCAGTTTCAGCAAAGGTATCGGCTCGCCGGCGGGAAGCTTGGCGACATCCCGAGAGGAGGAGAGATTCAAAAGCTGCGGACCGAGCTGGAGAGATGGTTGCCTTCGTTGTCAATCGTCCGGTTTTAA
This sequence comes from Chamaelirium japonicum, assembly GCA_947650365.1. Classification (NCBI taxonomy): domain Eukaryota; kingdom Viridiplantae; phylum Streptophyta; class Magnoliopsida; order Liliales; family Melanthiaceae; genus Chamaelirium; species Chamaelirium japonicum. The sequence continues at coordinate 55,077,565 of OX393556.1, read as the reverse complement.
TCGGCGGAACGGCGCTTTGAGGGAGCAACGTACCGCGATTTGCTGAGCGGTTCCATCCACGGTCCACTGAGCCCTCTCACGGGAGTAACACCTTGGATTACGTTGCTCCGCGAAGTAGAGGGTTGGTCGGTCGTAGATGGGCCGCAAACAAGGACCGTTTCATCATACCGCTGACGTGACCTGATCAACGGTGCGGCCCGGGGGAGGGAAATGAGGGGGGAGGGGCTGCCACTCGGATGCTGGGTCACTGTTAGGGGGCGATACGTGAGGTGCCGAGTAATTAAATATGACACGCGGTGGTTCTGATTTGAGCCAGCTCCCCATTCTGCTCCCGTGTGGGAGCAAGTGCCGTGCACAAAGCACGATGGAATCTCTCACACGACTCGTGCGGGCTTCCGTCAGGCCCAATCTCTCGTTGAAAATGTCTAGCCCGTAAAATCTTGGGTAAATTACACTTTAATCCCTGAAGATTATCTCAAAAACATTTTGACCCCCCTGTAGTTTATTTTGCTCCAAATCGCACCCTACAGTTTGAAATGTTAGGGCATTACCCTCTTTTAGCAACTACTTAATTCCCTCATTTGTTAATAATTTTTATCTGATCAAAACTGACTTGAAGGGGGCAAAATGCAGTTTTTTAACTATAGTGGGGTTAAGTGTTTTGGGGCTAAACATCAGGGAGCAAAGTGTAATTTATCCTAAAATCTTAGGAGTGTGAGGGATTCGGATGTCTCAATTCCTCTCTATTCCTGCTCCCATCCGCTGGATCAGAATCCAACGGTGCAGATTAAAAATTCTGAATCTCACTAATGACATTTTGCTACGTTGGTTGCAAAATATCACTAGTTAGATTTAATTTTTCGTAAAATTTTGAATGTCACTAGTGATATTTTGCAACCAACGGCTGTGATCTCACCATGTGGTTTTGGCAATGTCAATAGTGAGATATAAAATTTCAATATGTATCGTTGAATCCTGATCTCGTGGGTTGGAGCAAGGAATAGAGAGGACTAGAGGCACCCATAAATAGAGACGACCTATATCCGAGACTGTCTAGGAGACTTCGGATTGAGTCTCGCTTTCACCTCATAATAAATTGGTATGTGTCTAAGGCAAACCCTCGAACAATCAAGTGGAAAATTAAATTTAAAAAATTCAAGTGTCATCATCGATTAGGAGCATCCTGCACCGGATCATAGCCACCTACCCCGACAGATGTATGGCACTCACCCTGATGGTTGGGCATTAGACGTCTGTGATGCAGCACCTCAACAAGATGATCCTACTCGATGTTGAAGTAGGAGGTTTTAGAATACAAAATGTAGCCCCCTTATCGACTATTATAAAATCTAGGGGAGTGCACGCACGATGCAAACTTGCTCCAAAGAAAAATTCAATCAACATAGGGTATTGTTTCATTTCAAGATAAGTCCAATTCTCTTATATAGTTATTAGTGCAATCTTATAGTACGTTATATCAAAGTACAAATCCTATTTTCAATAACGATTCTAAGGTTCTTGATATCAAAGTACAGGCCAATCTCAATAAGGGTCGCTCATTGGATGCTGTCAAAGATTTCTCCTTCCCCCCGAACCAAGTGGCAACTGTCATTGCGCAGTTGCCACTGGCTAAATGAAGACTTTAAATCGGAACTGTAGGGGTCTGGGGAGTCCCCTTACAGTTCGAAAGTTGAAGAATCTCCTTAAGAGCATGTCACAGGAAATCATCTTTCTTTTCAGATATTGGCTGCTCTTTTGTCTCTGATGCATCTTGAGGTGGTGTGTTGGAGTCACACCATTCCCATTGGTTGCCCCCATATTGGACGAACCTCAAGGCTTCACTTGGCGGAGCGATTGGTAATTCTATGACTGCAAAAATGCCCAGCTTAGCTTTGAGGACTCCTTGGGCATCCTCTGAGCAGAGTCTTAACCTCCCTAGTCATCGATTCAGATGACTTCTACCGCCTGTTGGATTGGGATCACTCCCTACCATGGTCGATACATTTCCTTGTATCCGACTGGAGGCTTCTTTTGGAAAATTTAAAGTCCAGTAAGTTCTATCTTGTGGTACCAGACCACTTTGGATCTCCCTCCCTTATTGTTTAGAGAGGCTTCTATGGAAGGCTTGTAATAATGAGTCTTATCGGACTGGGGTGCCATGAATTGAACCCCTAGTTTTCTACCCAAAAAAAATGTGTTGATGCAAACTTGATTCAAAGAAAAATTCAATTAACCATTAATATAGTTATAAAATATTAACCAACACATTTGCTCATAATAAATTGGTAAAGATTTATAGGCATAGAGCTTTTCAAACCTGCTATTCAAGCTACTCTTGCTAACTCAATGGAGTGGGGTACTCGCAATAACTAGCCTATGATTTTAATGGCTAGGATTTAGGAGTTGGCAAATCCAAACGGAATAAAGGTTATTCTTTGGATTCTAGAGATATTTTTTACCGAGGAATCCTCATACCGCTTAGTAATACCTTTATCCAACATCCTTTTTTTTTTGCTGAAACAAGGCACAACAACCTTGAGGGAAAGTTCATGCACTCCATGGTGTCCATACCAGGAGTCAAACATGGAACCTCTCCAACATGGCAGAGTGGAAGTATCACAAGGCCAAGAGCCCGTTGGTTTAACCAACATCGTACTAGTTGTGGAAAAGAGGACTTGGATTAGATTATCTCAAAGTACGAGAGTGTTGAGTTGAAGTAGAAATCCTCAATATGAGAGGAAGAAAGTTTAGACGTTTGATTATTATAGATCCAATCCTTGCAATATATGTCGAAAAAAATAGTATAGAAAACAATACTAAAAGCTAAGGTTTTATCACAGTTTGAAGATATACATTCTTTTAAAAGTAGAATCTCATCGAATGTTTAATTGTATATATGACCCTAAGCACCTAGTAGTTCAAACCTAGTAAAATTTGAAATGAGGAGTAAGAGAGGAGGAAATAAAAAAAACTTAGGTGAGAGTTTCTATACATTTCTAGTTATATGTAAACGTTTGCATTAAACGAATCTATGGCCTCGACAAACCCTCTTTTATTGAAGGACACGATGTATGGTGAGCTTCGTTGGTATTATTTTGATTAAAATCTAGCTAGCTAGAGTCTTATGTATCATCCACCCCAAATACACAAGATATTATCCACTTTATCCGTGCCCGCACGAGGACTTCCCAAAGGGGGTCACCCATCCTAGTACTATTCTAATCCGAGCATGCTTAACTATGGAGTTCTTACGACATCCGTAGCGGCACACGGTTTTAAAACGCGTCTTCTATGTTTGGGAGGAAAAATTATATAAGTAGCTCATAATCTCCTTCTCTCCAGGCGATGTGTGGTTATAACTCGTGGCCTTGTACACCCCACCTTACCTCATCCATCTCGGCATCATAGCCTCAGAAGTCTTGGCTCTGGGCTATTGGTCTCTTGGATCTTGGTTGTCATAATCCACCCCCCTTAAGGGCTACACGTCCATGTGTAGGGTTAGACCCCCCATTGCGAGGAGAACTGGCTCTAATACCATTTTGTAACATCTGCTCTAAACACACAAGATATTGTCTGCTTTTCCCGTGCCCACACGAGAACTTCCCAGGGGGGTCACCCATCCTAGTACTACTCTCGTACGAGCATGCTTAACTACGGAGTTCTTACAACATCTGTGCACGGTTTTAAAATACGTCTTCTATGTTTAGGAGGAGAAATTAGATAAGTAGCTCATGATCTCCTTCTCTCCAGGCAATGTGGGGCTATAACTCGTGGCCTTGTACATCTCACCTCATCTCATCCATCTTGGCATCACAGCATCGGAGTCTTGACTCTTAGCTATTGGCCTTTTGGATCTTGGTCGTCACAATAGTTGTAACACACCGATATTTCACAGTTTCTTCAAACTATAAACATTAGGATGCTAGAAGAAATAACTTAGTACCACCATTTCCATATTCAAATAGTAGGGAATGAGAACTCTTTTATTAATACCAAAACGTTTATTACAATTGCTTCTCAAGAAACAAATTACATTTATTGATTTCTTCAAGTCGTCACAAGTTTCCTTTAGATTCTCTACTTCTACTCCAACCTCAACTCTTGCATGGTTAGTATCTGCAACCTATCCATCCTGTAGGGGGTGAGTTTTAACGAACCACATAGTCTCAGAAGATTTGTGATTTCATAACTATTCAAAAAATTAACATGTATAAAACTTACAATGATTATGGATATCAAATGACATCATTATATAATGTGAAAGTATTGATCAACCAGACACTTTTTTGGGTCTCAGTCCCAAACAAAGTGTCAAACTCATATTCTTTCCAGACAAGCTCCACACCCAGGTACGTCCCACACCTGGGGTCTTTAACGACGCACTAGGTAAGCCCCACACCTGGAAGCATTTTGGCTACTTAGCCGGACAAGCTCCACACCCATAATTGGTCTAGCTTTTCACACTTTCCATAATAATAATACAATTTAATATATTCAGAATTCAAATTTCTAATAGCATGTTCATCACATGAATAGCCAAGATCGACTCCCCTACCTGATTTTGAAGCAAGTGTTGGCGCTTCTCTCGGGTTTGATCCTTTATTTTGAATATATTCTGTGATAAAAATATAACAATCTTATTAGACATACTAACACCTAGAGTTCAATTCTACGAGTATGTGGTCGCAAACGGAATCAATTTCATATTCCGATTAATAAGGCTATGGCCATTATACCCCTAAGGATAAAATGGTTATTTTATATATTTTGTTAATTTTTTAAACTTAACATTATGATATTATCGGGAATATATGTTTCCACGAGGGGTTAGCCACCGACGGAACTTGATTCCAGTTCGTATGACAAAGATATGGCTAAAATAGTATCTAGGGACCGAACTGCAATTATCCAAGGGTTATTTTGTCAGAGATTTTTAGCGTCAATCTGTCGGGATTGATATCACGAGTCGGTAACCGCAAACGGAATCGAAGTCCGAGTTCGTTTGCTTATGATATGGCCAAAAGCTTTTATTATGTTTAATTTTTGGGCTTGGGTTGCCATTAGTCAAAATTTAGATTTACATAGTATTTCTTTATCAAAGTTGGATTTATTTTATACCCAGTTGAGATTGGCCTGACCTGATTTACTCCAATAGATTTTGCCTAGCCTCAACCTAATTAGATTGAGCTCGGGTTATGTTAATTTAGCCCAAAAGTTAATTTATTGAGTTGCTTCCACCCAACCCAAATCTGATAGTAAATGATTTATCCTATTATTAGTTGGGCTTTGCCCAACACTAAAGGTCACTATACTAAATGGGTTTTTGATTCAACAATGGGCTTCGGCCTAAATCTATTTATATATATTAAATGGGATCGGGGGCCTACACCTGATCTCTAGGGGTGGTGCAAGGCGACTGGCGGTAGGGACGGAAAGCACTGGCGGGTGGCGATGACGAGTGGCGATACCCCGGCGAGGTGGGTGGTAACGCCAACGGTGATTGAAGCTTCGACAGGCGGTGCTTCGATGAGGTCACCAGCTGCGGACAGGCGGTGGCCCGATGAGTTGTAGTGGTTGTGGGGGAGGATTTCGGCCGTCGTACGTGACCCTCCTCCAACAGTCAAGTGAAGGTTTGACCCTTCGGGATGTGGCGCGCTTCGAAGCGCTGTGTTGTGACTTGCTGGGCTATCACACAAGCACTGTAGAATAGAAAGGGAGTTGACACTAGATATGGTGACGAAGTTCGGCCGAAGCCTACGTCTTCATGCGGTAAGACGCAACCTTTGAATCCACTATCTCTGAGTAAATAATAGAGCTACTCTCGACAGGCCGAGGAGTGCTTCTTACAAGATGATAGAGGGTGGAGAGGAGATCTAAAAACCAGAAAGCTTGGGAAGCTATGGAAAACAGAAAGTGGGCTTATGGTTTGGATTTTGGGATCTGGAATCATTTACAGGGTTTGCTATTTATAAGAGCTTAGTTTATCTGGAGAATATTCCAAGAATATTCTCAGGAATATCCGGGGTTTGGTAAATATCCGGGGGGATTTACCAGACCCCAGATAGTGCAAGTGGGCCCCAGGCAGGACTGCAGGTCCCACCGTCTTACCCATGGGCCCCAAGCAGGGCTGCGGGTCCCACCATTGGACTCGTGGGCCCCAGGCGGGACTGTGGGTCCTACCATTGGGCGTTAGCCAGATTTTGCACCCACAATTACCCCCTCCCAGCTAGATAGGTGTTAACCTAGCTGGTTGGGATTTTCTAGTGCAAAGTCGGTCGCTCGTCTACCGACCCTCTGTCTGAAGTTGGTCGTCGTTTGTCTGCCGACCAGCTACGTGAGGCCAACCATTGGGCCCGCCGACCCCCTGCCAGGGGTCGGTCGGGTGTGCGTCTGCCGACCCGTTGCATGGGGCCGACCATCGTCTATCTTCCGACCCGTTGCGCGGGGCCGACCCTCGTCTGCCTGCCGACCCATTGCGCGGGGCTGATTACTGTGCGTCCGTCGACCCGTTGCGCAGGGCCGACCATAGTCTGTCTGCCGACCCGTTGCGCGGGGCCGACTGTCGTCTGCCAGCCGACCCCCTGCGCGAGGCCGATCGTCGTCTGTCTGCCAACCCCCTGAGCGGAGTTGGTCGTCGTTTGTCTGTCGACCAGCTACGTGAGGCCGACCACTGGGCCCGTCGACCCCCTGCCAGGGGTCGGTCGGGTGTGCGTCTGTCGACCCATTGCATGGGACCGACCATCGTCTGTCTTCCGACCCGTTGCACGGGACCGACCCTCGTCTGCTTGCCGATCCGTTGCGCGGGGCTGACTGTTGTGCGTCTGCCGACCCGTTGCGCGGGGCCGACCATAGTCTGTCTGCCGACCCGTTGCGTGGGGTCGATCGTCGTCTGTCAACCGACCCCCTGCGCGGGGCTGATCGTCGTCTGTCTGCCGACCCCCTACGTGGGGCCGATCGTCGCCTGCCTGCCGACCCGTTGCGCAGGGCCGACCATCGTCTGCCTGCCGACCCCCTGTCCGGGGCCGACCGTCGTCTGACCGTCACGCCCGCCAACCCCTTGCCAGGGGCCGATCGGGTGTGCGTCTGCCGACTATATGTATACCCCCGCCCAACCAACTAGGTGGTAACCTAGTTGGTTGGGACGCCGTGGTGCGAACGGGTCGGCACCTAGCCGGCAGGGGTCGGGGGTTTGATGCCGGCAGAGGGGCGGAGTCATGTTGAGGGAACCCTCTGGGGCCAGGGTAGGCGTAAACTGCCCAAGGGGGGGTCGAATGCAAACAAAGGGGAATTAGGGGTCGGTTGCAAAACGAAAAAGGTTGGGGGGGTTGATTGCAAATATAGGAAAAAAAAGGGTGAAAAATTACGAGCCAGAGCTACGTACGACGAGACATAGTGGTTGCATCCGGGATCGAAATCCATCGATTTCAGAGCCAGTGCGATCCTCGTATGACCCTCTACAAGGGCGGCCATAGACAAGGGAAGTATAGAGCTCATAAGACCATCGTATCGCGATAGAGAAACATGATAAAATGCGAGTTAAAAACTCGAATGAGGGAGGGAAAGATGTATGAAATCGCGACCCGGAGCCATGTACGACGAGAGATACCGTGCGTATCCGGACCTGAAATTTGTCGATTTCAGAGCCAGGGTGATCCTCACATGGCCGTCTATAAGGGCATCTAGAGTTGAGGGGAGAATGAAGCCAATAAGCCCATCATTACGCAATAGAAAAACAGGATAAAACGCGAGTTAAAACTCGATAATTGGTTCGGTTCGGGGCACCCTTCGTGGAGTTTGACGTAGGTGTGAAGGGGAGGAGGGTCTCTCATTGGTGCACGTTCCCCTCGGGGTAGGGAGGTTAGGCATGTAGTGCACCCCCCAAGGGGGAGCTAGGGGCAGCTTCGGTTGAAGGGGCAAAGGGGGGGGGGGTTGGCTGGTCAGTTTTTGTGTCATTGCCAAAACCGACCAGGCCAAACCCCTGGTCGGTTATGGTGTAGTGATTTGGTCGGGTGGGGGGGGGGGGAGAAGGAGCTGGTCGGTTTTTAGGAGGGGGGGTGGTCGGTTTTAAGGAAAACCTGGTCGGGTGCCGTGCTCTTCCTCTGTCTCCGATCTCTCTCACTGTCCACCTCACTCTCTCATTCTCACTCTCTCACTCACCTTCACTTACTCTCACACCAGCACTGAAACACCGAACCCATCAAAACTGAAACACAGGAGGGGAAGGGAGGTGGTCGGGTGGGGGTGATGGTGATGGCACTACAGCAGAACAGGCCGATTCCGGCGACTAAAAATGGCCGTATTAGTGTTTAAACGGGGGCTTGGCTGCCGGTTATACTGGCCGCATAAAGACCCGTGGCAAATGACTAAGCCGCCGAAAATGATTACTTTAAACGGGGGACAGGCCGACGGAATTGCTAAAGGTTTAACGGGGGCCAGGCCGTCGGATTTGGATTGTATCGCCGGATTTGGTCCGCCATATTTGCTTCAGGCCGCCGGATTTAACGGGGGCCAGGCTGCCGGATTTGGATTGTCTCGCCAGAATTGGTCTCGCCGGATTTGGATTGTCTCGCCGGAATTGGTCCCTTTACACGACTATCAGGCCGCCGGAAATACTCCACTTTATTAAACCGAGCTTAACTAATGTATGAAACCAATGTATGAAAATAACCAATGTATGAAACCAAGCTTAAATACTCCACTGTATGAAACCAAGCTTAACCAATGTATGAAACCAAGCTTAACCAATGTATGAAATACTCCACTTTATCAGGCCGTCGGAAATACTCCACTTTAATAAAAAAACATACAGAAAATAAGAAAATAATCAAACCAAGCTTAACCAATGTATGAAGAAACACTGCCTCCTCTTTTAGATGCTAAAAAGATGTTCAGAATGGGGTAAAACAATTATTTGTTCCAAGTCTGAGCAAACAATGCCAACACTTTTAACACTAAAAAACAGTCATGTTCCATGAGACTTGCATATAATTTAGCAAAACCTACAAGACCATAAATATCGGACACCGAAACAAAGAACTTAGATGAGGTAAGCAACATTGGACGGCAGCTCCTCGATCACCACGTTGTAGAACTTCTGGATGTCGTGCTTCTCTCTAATTTCTATTGATTTTCATGGATTCAAAACTCTGTTTCAAAATATTTGCTTCAACCAAGGCCTTCCCTTTCTTCATCAGTAAACTTCTCGCTCTTCAGTAAGCTTCTTCTGCATCTCCTCTACCTGTAGTAACATAAAGATGTCAAAGAATGAAGAATACTATAAGTGAAGCCTTAAATTTGTCGGAGTTAACTTATGTCAAGTATCAAACTACTGTTCACTTTGCATAGACGATTGTCATTAATTTCTTTGGCAATATGATTACGACATGGTCCACCATACTACATTCAACATTTACGTATTTTGGAGGGATGGAAGATCACTTTGCATCCAAAAAAAAGGAATACTTGAATTCCAACCAATTAGGTGTCAAATCTCCTAGTACATTTTCAACATGCAAGCACCCATGGAGGAGAAACCACCAAAAAAAGTTATTAGCAACCTCAACTCTTTATGATGATAAGATATGTTCTGAAAGAGGACATGAATTCTAGTCAATCAGCTATATGTCAAGACTAGAAAAGAATTCAAAAAGAATGGGATCGCCAAAATTATATCATAAGAAGCAAACTACACATTGCATTTATGAAGTCCCATAGCACAAGAAAATTTTGTTTATCATCAGATTTTTATATATGAACCCCTTAGTGTTCTGAAGATGGTCTAGAAGCCTGCTAGGTGTGCCTACTAATATATTTACTCCTTTTACAAGGTGCTTAGCAAAGTGATCTTCTTCCTCTTCATAGCTGAACAGTAGTTGGATACTTAAAGTGAACCTACAATTTTAGCAGATCACTGATCCTAAAACCAAACCTAATGATAGCCTAAATGGCAAACATGAGCAAACACATACTTTGAAGAAAAACTGAGAACATGTTATGAAAGACTCTTCAGTCCAGCTCGAGAAAATCAATCTGATGAGTTAAAACAAGGTGGTGTTGTAGAAATTGAAATAGAACTAATCAAAACAGAGTATTGCAGCAAAAAGAGGTTAGATACCCTAATAAAAGTTATCATCATGTACTTCACTCACTCATATTTAAATAATCCTAGTGGTGGTAGATTTCTGAAAGAAATGCAGAAATGAAAAGTAATCAAATCTCAAATAAAGTCTCAGCATGTATTTTATTCATTTGTATTCCATAATCAATGTGGAATTAAGGTTATGAGAATGTTGTTGTTTGGGTTTGGGGTGCGTGTGTGTGTGGTGGTGGGAGGGGAAGGTTATGGTACCTATATAAAAAAATAAAAGGTGCTATTTAATACATTCTAATTTACATAAAATTAAGCTTATGAGTCACAGACCCACAATATGAAATTGTGGGAAAGGGTGATGGAACAAAAACTAATCCCATGTCTTTTACTCTTGCCATCGATGAACATAGCGAGAGTTTCCACAATCAAAGTGGCGATAGATTTCTCCAAGAATCCAAGTACAAATAGATTATCAGATCTCACGTAAAACTTTAAAAGGGTGTTTCATCCACTCGTATCTTCTAAGTGACATTAAATTAAGCTTACGAGTAAAGAAAAAACATTATAGTATCTACATAAAAAAATACAAGGTGATAAACCACAAACTAAAAAACCATATAGGTAAAAAAATTTACCTAAATCATTCTTGTTGTATGGGCTCAAAGATGTCTGGATGTGTATGATATGGAGCATGTGGTGCTGGGGGCCAAAAACCATCTTGTAGCATTTGTGTGAAGGTCTGTTGTTGGTATGGCAGCTGAGAGTTTGGCATTTGTAAAGACATAGATGCAAATGTATCCTACATGATCAAATTACAAAACGTTATTTTTACTAAAATAATTATATGAATTCGATTTTATATTTATCAAGTTAAGATTCTTACATATATTATTAACATTTTCATTTCACTAAACGTACCCGACGCAACATCTGGCTAAGCACCTGAAAGTTTGTCTACAATCCATTAACGACTTCATTCAATCGTTGGTTCTCGTCTTCTAAGCGCTCATAATTCGAGTTAAACTGCTCGTGCTCTGCATTGAGTTTCTCGTACTTTGAATAGAGCTGCTCATGCTCTGACTTGAGTTCCTCGTACTTTGAGAGTAGCCGCTCGTGCTCTGATTGAAGTTGCTCATGTTCTGAATGAAGAGTGGTTATCTGCTCTTGCATCTCTTGTTGCGACGGATGCTGATAGCTGAAGTATTCCCAACGTTTGATGCCCATCCCCTAGCCCCGTATGCGTCCTCGACTCTCTGGACCAAGGACTTCCTAAAATATTACGTCCTCGTCCATAGTCCCAGAGTTCTGTCTAAATTGCTCCATCAGCTTATTCATCCGACTCTGCAATGCATGAGATAAAAAAATAATGTTTTGTATACTTGATCTATCCCAACAATATAAATTGAAGAAATCGATACGTATTATTGGAAAAACTTACTGTGATCTGCTGGGTGTGCAAGTTAGCGGAAGTCCCGTCTTCCTTAACATGGGTGCGATCCTACAGCTCCTTCCGGTTTGGGATCCGACAAAAATCTGTTCGTTGCAAATAACAAAAAAGAGTAATAAATTATAATACACTAAAATTTATCTCAAATTTTGAAATTGATACATATATACCAGGTCCTCTCTCCTCTGTGTGAAACTTGCCCGCCCAGATATATGTGTAACCTGCTGATGTACACGATTTCCCGTGTTTCTGTCACTGGTATTCTAAAAAATTGAATGTTTTATATTAGAATGGGTAAAACATGTCAGTATATACTACCAAACAACTTAATTAATAACTTACCCTCCACCATGGCTGCGAGAAAATATCCTCACAAATTCTGGTCCAAGTAACGGTGTCCAAACCACGGGGAATGTGCAGGATCGCATCTTGATGTGGATATGACTCGTAGAAATCTCGATACAACTTCGACCTTGTATCATTCCAGGTCTTCCTACAGTTGTCTTTCAAGATAGAAGCTAGATTCTCAGCAAAATCAATGTCAAAATACTCCTGATAATATTAAGAAAGAACAATAAGTATACATTGTAAACTATATGTGCAATTCTATAAATTTTGTCTTACCCTAGCAGTCATCGCCATATCAACCCATTTTGAATGCTGGAAATTGTCAAAATTCTGCTGCCAAAAGGGAAAGTTATTTTGGTCTTTCACCCACACACCGATCTTTGTGATGAATTTATCCCTATTTGGACCCACAGGCCTTCCATCAATAATTCTTATCAGAAGCCTATCTGCCTCATTAGTTGGCCTAGGGATACCCTTTGCATTGCCCCTTGGTCTTTTTAGGCTAGAATTAGATGATCCTGTATGAAAAATAACAATAGAATTAATATACGATCATTTGTAATATAATATAAAAATAACACATTGTCCAAAAATAATAAAACTTTAATTTACCTCTAATAGAGGATATCGTAACGGATGTATTGGACAGAACATTGGTATCAAACGGCTATTGTGTATCTGCGTCTTCCAAACTCGGATGGTCCTGCAGATCTCGTATAGGAGGATCCCGTATCGGAGGATCCAATATAGGAGGATCCCGTGTCGGTGGATCCAATAAAGGAGAATCTGCAATATGAGTTCCCCCCACCCTCCCATGCCGACGCCACCTACCACGAAACATTTATAGAATAAAAATGATATTTGTTACATGGACGAGGGACATATAAGAGCGATAAGCATTCATTCTTAATCCAATTTAGTCACAGCATTCATGTAGCAGTCATTCATTTAGTCACAGCATTCATTCAGTCACAGCATTTAGTCACAGATTACATTCAGCCATACAAGCATTCAATCATAGATTACACCTTCTCTTGTAGTGTGGAATGATTTTGTCTCTCCAATGCTATATTGTCACAAATCTGTTATGCACAAATATGTGACTGAATCTGTGACTGAATGAATCTGTGACTGAATAGCCATACAGAATTCAGTCACAGATTCTGTGACTAAATAGCTATATGACTAAATGGCCATACTGTCACAGATTCTATGTCAGTATGAATCTGTGATTAAATAGCCATACTGTCATAGAATCTGTGACTAAATAGCCATACTGTCATATTCTGTGACTAAATAGCTATATGACTAAATAGCCATACTGTCATATTCTGTCACTGAATCTGTGACTGAATTTGCACAAATATGTGACTGAATCTGTGACAATATGGCCATTCCACACTACAACAGATTCAGTCACAAATTCAGCCATACAAGCATTCAGTCACAGATGAATCCAGCTTGGCACTACAGCAGAACATGCCATATTTAGAGTTTCAGACCACTACCACAACATTCAGAGTATATGTGTTCTTAAGAAGCACAGTATATGATTTAAGAACACATATATTGTGCTTCTAATAAGAACACATACTGTATCATATATTGTGCTTCTAATAAGAACACATATACTGTGCTTCTTAAATCATATATTGTGCTTCTAATAATGAATAACATTGGTGCTTCTTAAGAACATATATATTGTGCTTAAATCATATACTGTGCTTCTTTAAGAGTATATGTGTTCTTAAGAAGCACAATATGTGTTCTTTAAGAGTATTTATTGTGCTTCTTAAAGAACACATATACTGTGCTGCTTATTAGTGCAGTGCAATAATAAGAAGCACAGTGCAGTGATTCAAGACTCTTTGTAAAGTAGTTCCAGACTTATAGTGCTTGAACAAAGTAAAATAACACAAAGTGCATAATTTCAACGCAAAATGATAAATCAGTAAATACTCAACTTGTATGTAAAGAATTAACCCCGCGCTCAAATCTGATTTAATAGCATGAACATCAAGCAAGAAAAACAATTTTACGAGTGGAACACATATATTAGCAGGAAATTCAGTATCTTTAATTACATAGATAATGCCCTCAGATCTCATAGCTTCCAAATTCATAGACAACTGAATCTGTGGTTTTTCATAACGAGCAATTCCACATGCATAGAAGATGATGGTGATAGAGGTGGTGGTCATGGCGAAATGATGAGTATGAATGATGATGATTAACAGAAGCAATAGTGGCGGTAGTGACACAACAAAAGCATGCATCACTGCTCAAAAGGAAAAACCAAACAGTGTCTCCGAAAAATGAGTTTTCCATCATCGGGCGCACTATGCGCTTCAATTTTAGGAAAAAATTAGGAAACACACTAAGCAGCAATTTTAAGCAGCAGTGCAGTAATACAAAGCATAAAATGGAGATGATGGGTAACGATTGATTTTGTATTACTACATAAAACAATTTTAAAAATGAGTAAAATGAGTATTACTGATTTTATCTGCTAGTCAAAACGAGCATTTAAATTATCCTTTGTTTTATCTGCTATATTCATCATCGTCCCGAGGATAGTTTCACACACATTCTTCTCAATATGCATAATGTCAAGGTTGTGCCGCAGTAAATTGCTACTCCAATATGGTAGTTCAAAAAAAATACTTTTCTTTTTCCATCCCAGATATTTTTCTCTAGATGTCCCTTTCCTTTTCTTACCTGGTATTTTTCCGAAAGTCACATGTGGAAGGTGTTGTGCTACTGCAACACATTTAAACCAGAAAAAATTTTTGGTGGAAGCCTTCTATCTGGATTGCCGTCAAATGAATTTTTCAACAAGCGCCACCTATGATTAATTGGCAGGAATCTACGATGACCCAAGTAACATTGTTTTTTGCTACTTTTCAATTGTCGTGATGTAGTTTCCTCATTACATACTGGGCAAGCCATCTTACCCTTAGTGCTTCACCCAGATAGATTACCATACGCTGGGAAGTCGTTAATTGTCCACATCAAAACGACACGTAATCGAAAGTTGTTCCCAGCATATGCATCATATGTTTCAATGCCGACTTCCCACAAATCCTTTAACTCCTCAACTAAAAGCTGCAAATATACATTAATTTCATTTCCAGGAGCACGAGGACCAGGTATAATCATAGACAATATAAAATTAGTCTGTTTCAGGCACACCTACAGTGGTAAATTATATGGAATAAGGATGACTAGCCATGTGCTGTAAGAAATGCTCATATTTCCGAAAGGTTCATCCCATCACTTGCTAGACCCAGTCTGACATTCTGTAAATCAGAAGCAAATTGCTCATGGAGCTGATCAAAATTTTACCATGCTTTTGAGTATGCTGGATGCCTCATTACACCATCATCAACACGTTGATCCCGATGCCATCTCATATCTTCAGCAGTCTTTTCTGACATAAACAGTCGTTGCAGTCTCGGTTTCAATGGAAAGTAGCGTAAGGATTTGTCTGGGATTTTTTTGTCATTTTTATTCCATCTGCATCGACCACATGTTGGACAATGGGTCTTTGAGGCATTATCCTTCCAGTACAGTATGCAATCATTTTTGCAAGTATCTATTTTAATATAATCAAGACCAAGGTCACGTATTATCTTCTGACACTGGTTATAATCTGGAGGCAGTGTGTGACCATCAGGGAGAGCAGCAGTAAGCAGCTCAAGCAGCATCTTAAACGATTTAATGCTCCAGCCATTTAAATATTTTATGTGTAGTAGTTTAACGATGAATGATAATGTCGTGAATTTATTACAACCAAGATATAGCTTCTGCGATGCACTATTAAGAATTTGAGTATACCTATCTGTATCTGTATCTGAATCTGTCCGATCTTGAACATGTACAATGGATTCATCATCCATGTCATCTTCAATTATATTTGGTAATCCGTATACAGCATCTATTAACTCATGCATATCATCTGTTTCTGTTTCTGTTTCTGTTTCAGTAGAATTTTGAGATTGAACATAAGTTTTCTCTGGCAACTTTCATGTTCTATAACCTGGTTCTATACAGAACTGAAACAAATCAGCAATTACATTATCGCGTGATTGATATTGGGCAGTTCTGTGGTGTTTACAAGGACAACGAATCATATCCCCAAGTGTTTCTCTGCTAAATAGATAGTCGACAAAATGATTGACCCCATTCCTATAATTAGCACTGGCTCTATTATTGTTAATCCAACTCATATCCATAGCGTAAGGTACCTTTAAATAGCATAGAAAGATTAATAATAATCAGATAATCATATGTGATACATCAACTGATTTGAACATATAGTCAATAACTGATTTTAATAAATCACTTTTGCAAATCCTATGCCACATAAAGCTGATGAATTTTTTTGAAATAGAACAATACAAAAAACATAGTGACTACTAAGAGTCCTTGTCATTCTAGCAATGCTCAATGGGACTACTCATATATAAAATCGCATATACTGTGACAAATGACCACTACTATCGACCAAACTATAAGAGTTCTATATATAAATAATCCCTCACCAAAGCCCGTCAAGTGAATCATATAAAACACAATAAGATGCTATGAACTTGGATTGATTCCAGAACTTATACAGAAAACTCATCTCAGATTCAAGTATGCAGTTACTTCCAGAAAAAATGGACTCCATATTTAGCAAGCTTTAACTAATAGATGACTAGTAGATAGGCCTATAAAAGGGCAGGGTTAGGGTCAAACTTGTCATGAACATATGATGGCTTCTATTTGCTAAAACAAAAAAATAAACATAGCAATTTAAACCTAGATGGTGCATATGATGGCTTCTATTTGCTAAAACCAACCAAACATTCAAATTTACCTAAGTAGCACAAATACGGAGTTACGGACACATTACATGACATAACTTAAAAAGTAGGATATAGATATAGTGGAACAGTTTAATAAATAAATATATCCAGCAAATGATATTATTAAATATAATAATCAATGAGTATTAATTGATATCAATTAATATAAAGACAAGATCTCAAACAAATATAAAATGGACATACAAGAAAATATTATGAGAAAAGCATTGTCAACAGTAAATTCATAGGAAAACATGACTTACAACCTTAACATCCATCATTTTTTGTCATTTAAAGTCAATATCCCTAATAAAGAAAGCATCCTCCAAAACAAAAAAAGACTACAAAGTGCATGTATTCAATTTAATCCAACTTCAGTGAGTGAGATTCAAACCCTACCTATCACTCTTTTTGTTTTTAAAAACTTCAAATGAAACCCATAGGTTATACGCAAATCATCTTCAAGCCTTCAACAGCGATACACAAATATTAAAATGAAAATAACATGAAAAAAAAACGCAAATCATCTTCAAGCCTTCAACAGCATTACACAAATCTTCAAGCCTTGTTCAAACGATGATCCATCTTGGTGGATCTTCAAGCGCAGATGGGGTTGTTACCAATCCATACATACCTCAAGCGACAAAATGGGAATGAGATAGTCGGGGCTGTCAAACCAACGCTAGGGTCGGTCGATCTGGGAGAGCTCGATTGCAGGCAAAAGGTCCAGAGGAATCTTGTAGCAAGGGTTTTGGCAAACCTGGATATCGATGAAGACGATCGATCGATCGATCGTGTGGAGTTCGTGGATGATCGCGCGCGTATGCAAAAAATACTCCCAAATTTGCAAAATTTCGCGCGGGTTGCAAAATTCCCAAATCGGCGGCCAAAAATTCCATATTTGGCGGCCTGGATTTGCGGTGGAGCTCAACTGCCCGCCGATTCCCCCTTCTTTTGCGGTGGAGCCCAGATGACCGCCGATTCCCATCCTCCTCTGCGACAGAGCCGAGATGACCACCGATTCTCATCCTCCTCTGCGGCGGATTGAAGATGGCCGCCGGATTCCCATCCACCTCTGCGGCGGAGCCGAGATGACCACCGATTCCGCCTTCATTTGTGGCGGAGAGGAGATGGCCGCCGATTCCACCGTCTCAAACGATTAGATCTGTTGTAGTGTGGTCGGGTGGGGGTGGTGGTCGGGTAGGAAGGGTGGTCGGGTGAGGAGCTGGTCGGGTGGGGGTGGTGGTCGGGTGATGGTGGTGGTCAGGTGGGGAGGGTGGTCGGGTGGTCAGGCAAGGGGAGGTGGGACTGGCACCAAAGCATCAGACCCATCAGAGTTCCACCATCAATGGTCTATGACGAACTCCGGAGTCCGTCAACGTGGATCCGGCTGTCCCCATTGTGCACTGAAACCTCCAGGTGGGCCTCCTTCAAGCGCTCATCGGATCGACGCTGACAGGAGGAACGACCATCAACTGTACGCGGCCCGGGAGCGACACAAAAACATCCCCTGCTCCCGGGTTCGTGCATGGCTCTAATGGCACGTTTTGAAAATACAAAGGCACTAGAGTAAAATGGCTGAGTTGGATTTGAGTGTTGGATTGGGTTGCGGGTTAAACCCGACCCGGTTGTCTTGACCTGGCTTAACGATCATTGGATTGGTTTTGCCCCTGTTTCGTCATCCGGTGTCAGAATCTGACGAAACCAGCGGCAATGGACTCAGCACTCTAGGCCCTCGGGCTTGTTGTGTGCCGAGGCGGTGCAAAACATCTTGGACTGCATGCCGAGACTGTGCGAAGCTCCTTGAGCTTTGTTGGTGAGCATCGAGGCTGCGCAAAGCACCTCCCATTCTGCCGGCAAGCGCCGAGGCATTGCGGAACGCTTCGAACTTTTATCCTCGAATGTCAAGGTGGATGTCACCTCGGGCTGAGGTGGCATCGATGTCTCGGACTTCGTCAGGTGTTGAGGTGGCAAAACCTGCCTCCGACTATGTCTTTGAATACCGAGGCGAAGGTCGCCTCGGGCCGAGAGAGTGCCGATGTAATATCCGCCCCAAACACACAAGATTTTGTCCGCTTTGCCCGTGCCCGCACGAGAACTTCCCAGGGGGTCACCCATCTTGGTACTACTCTCGCCCGAGCACGCTTAACTACAGAGTTCTTACGAAATCCGTAGCGGCACACGGTTTTAAAATGCGTCTTGGCAAGAAAGGTGGTAAGCCCCCAAACACAAGATATTGTCCTCTATTGGTCTATTAGGTTTCGAACCCTCAACCTCAAGGTTTTGCACTAGCGTTGTAACATCCGCCCCAAACACACAAGATATTGTCCGCTTTGCCCGTGCCCGCATGAGAACTTCCCAGGGTGGTCACCCATCCTAGTACTACTCTCGCCCGAGCACGCTTAACTACAGAGTTCTTACGAAATCCGTAGCGGCACACGGTTTTAAAATGCGTCTTGGCAAGAAAGGTGGTAAGCCCCCAAACACAAGATATTGTCCTCTATTGGTCTATTAGGTTTCGAACCCTCAACCTCAAGGTTTTGCACTAGCGTTGTAACATCCGCCCCAAACACACAAGATATTGTCCGCTTTGCCCGTGCCCGCATGAGAACTTCCCAGGGTGGTCACCCATCCTAGTACTACTCTCGTCCGAGCACGCTTAACTACGGAGTTCTTACGAAATCCGTAGCAGCGAACGGTTTTAAAATGCGTCTTCTATGTTTGGGAGGGGAAATTATTAAGTAGCTCAGGATCTCCTTCTCTCCAGGCGATGTGGGGCTAACTCATGGCCTTGTACACCTCACCTCACCTCACCTCACCTCATCCATCTTGGCATTCCCGCCTCAGGAGTCTTGGCTCTTGGCTATTGGCCTATTGGATCTTGGTCGTCACAATCCACCCCCCTTAGGGCTACACGTCCTTGTGTAGGGTTAGACCCCCCATCCCGAGGAGAACCAGCTCTGATACCATTTTGTAACATCCGCCCCAAACACACAAGATATTGTCCGCTTTGCCCGTGCCCGCATGAGAACTTCCCAGGGTGGTCACCCATCCTAGTACTACTCTCGTCCGAGCACGCTTAACTACGGAGTTCTTACGAAATCCGTAGCAGTGCACGGTTTTAAAACGCGTCTTCTATGTTTGGGAGGGGAAATTATTAAGTAGCTCAGAATCTCCTTCTCTCCAGGCAATGTGGGGCTAACTCATGGCCTTGTACACCTCACCTCACCTCACCTCACCTCATCCATCTTGGCATTCCCGCCTCAGGAGTCTTGGCTCTTGGCTATTGGCCTATTGGATCTTTGTCGTCACAAGCGTGGTTACCATCGAACCACCTAGAACGCGTCTTCTATGTTTGGGAGGGGAAATTATATAAGTAGCTCAGGATCTCCTTCTCTCCAGGCGATGTGGAGCTAACTCATGGCCTTGTACACCTCACCTCACCTCACCTCATCCATCTTGGCATTCCCGCCTCAGGAGTCTTGGCTCTTGGCTCTTGGCTATTGGATCTTGGTCATCACAATCCACCCCCCTTAGGGCTACACGTCCTCGTGTAGGGTTAGACTCCCCCATCCCGAGGAGAACCAGCTCTGATACCATTTTGTAACATCCGCCCCAAACACACAAGATATTGTCCGCTTTGCCCGTGCTCGCACGAGAACTTCCTAGGGAGGTCACCCATCCTGGTACTACTCTCGCCCGAGAACGCTTAACTACGGAGTTCTTACGAAATCCGTAGCAGCTCACGGTTTTAAAACGCGTCTTCTATGTTTGGGAGGGGAAATTATATAAGTAGCTCAGGATCTCCTTCTCTCCAGGCGATGTGGGTCTAACTCATGGCCTTGTACACCTCACCTCACCTCACCTCATCCATCTTGGAATTCCCGCCTCAGGAGTCTTGGATCTTGGCTATTGGCCTATTGGATCTTGGTCGTCACAGCCGATGTCTCGGGCTTCGTCAGGTGCCGAGGCAGTGAAGCCTGCCTCAAACTTTGTTTTTGAATGCCAAGGCGAATATTGCCTCGGGCCGAGACGTTGCTGATGTCTCGGGCTTCGTCAGGTGCCGTGGTGGTGAAGCATGCCTCATACTTTGTCTTCGAATGCTGAGGCGAAAGTCGCCTCGGGTCGAGACGGTGTCGACGTCTCGGGCTTCGTCAGGTGCCGAGGTGGTGAGGCCTACCTCGGTCTTTGTCTTCGAATGCCAAGGCGAAGGTCGCCCCGGGCCGAGACAGTGCCGATGTCTCGGGCTTCGTCAGGTACCGAGGCGGTGAAGCCTACCTCAGTCTTTGTCTTCGAATGCCAAGGCGAAGGTCATCCCAGACCGAGACGGTACCGACGTTTCGGGCTTCATCAGGTGCCGAGGTGGTGAAGCCTACCTCGGTCTTTGTCTTTGAATGCCGAGGTGAAGGTCGCCCCGGGCTGAGACAGTGCCGACATCTCGGGCATCGTCAGGTGCCGAGGCGGTGAAGCCTACCTCAGTCTTTGTCTTTGAATGCCGAGGTGAAGGTCGCCTCGGGCCAAGACGGTGCCGATGTCTCGGGCTTCGACAGGTGCCGAGGTGGCGAAGCCTGCCTCGGCCTTTGTCTTCGAATACCGAGGCGAAGGTTGCCTTAGGCCGAGCGGTGCCGATGACTCGGGCTTCGTCAGGTGCCGAGGCAGTGAAGCCTGCCTCAGATTTTGTCTTCGAATGCCGAGGCGTCGAAGTCTGCCTCGGACTTTGTCTTAGAATACATAGCAAAAGGTCGCCTCGGGCTGAGATGGTGCAAATGTCTCAGGCTTCGTCAGGTGCCGAGGTGGTGAAGCATGCCTCAGACTTTGTCTTTGAGCGCCGAGACGGTGCGGAGTACCTCGGACTCTGCTTTCGAATGCCAAGGTTGTTACCTTGGGCCGAGATGATGTCGACGTCTCGGGCTTCGTTAGGTGCCGAGGAGGTGAAGCCTGCCTTGGACTTTGTCTTTGAAAGCTGAGGCAAAGGTCGCCTCGGGCCGAGACGGTGCCGATGTCTCGGGCATTGCTTTCGAATGCCAAGGCTGTCACCTTGGACTTACTAATCGACGGGGGGTAAGAATTCGGAATACTCAGCGTGGTGCCTTTGTATCGGTTGGACTTAGGCAAAATACCGCTTCAGTCGAACTTACATATCGGGACACGTAGCTTTGTACCGTTACAGGTTAGTCGGTCATGTCGCAATGCGAACCGAACTAACTGTGGCGGGGCACTAGTGTATGTGTCCTTACATGACAACGGGAGCACGTGCGACACCAATGATTCAGAGTACTCTGCGTAGTGCCCTTGTATCGGTTGGACTTAGGCGAAGCACCATTTCAGTCGAACCTACGTATCGGGACACGTAGCTTTGTACTATTGCAGGTTAGTCGGCCGTGTCGCAACGCGAACCGAACTAACTGTGGCGAGGAACTAGTGCATGTGTCCTTACGTGACAACGGGAGCATGTGCGATGCCAGTGATTCAGAGTACTCAGCGTAGCGCCCTTGTATCGGTTGGACTTAGGCGAAGCACCGTTTCAGTCGAACCTACGTATTGGGACAAGTAGCTTTGTACTGTTGCAGGTTAGTCGGTCGTGTCGCAACGCGAACCGAACTAACTGTGGTGAGGCACTAGTGCATGTGTCCTTACGTGACAAAAGGAGCATGTGCGACCGCAATGATTCAAAGTACTCAGCGTAGCGCCCTTGTATCGGTTGGACTTAGGCGAAGTGTCATTTTAGTCGAACCTACGTATCGGGACACGTAACTTTGTACCGTTGCAGGTTAGTCGGCCATGTCGCAACACGAACCAAACTAACTATGGCATTGAGTAGAAGTTGAGATATAATTTGGTAGTCTTCGATAGAACTTGAAGCAACTATTATTTCATTGATAACGTGGACGATGTTACATCATCGATTTCAGATAAGGGACCTTCCGAGTTGTTTATAGTCGGTGGTCTTTTACTCTGATCGGTCAATGGGGTATTTTTCTTTGGTGTCCATGGTCTTCTAATACTCTACGGGTCTATCATCTGCCCGCCTCGGCCTCTTGGAGGTTCCATCTTTCTCAGCCTGAGCATTGCGAGCTTGAGCTGTTGGTCTTGTTGGTGCCTTATCAGAAAGGCACTTCTCGAGGTCACGTTTCTTGCGAGCGACTTGATCGTCCTCTACCTCGATCTCCTTTTGAATTCGATCGAATAGCACTCCGAGAGAGGCAGGAGGGTTGCGAATAAGGTCATTGTAGATGTGGAGGTCAAAGCGTAGGGCATTCTGGAATGCGAGCATGATGGCTTCATCGTCAAGGTGGTGTCCGGAGAGTGCAACATTCTCGTTCCGGAACCTCCGAGAGAACTCTCAGAGGGTTTCATCCGATCCCATCCTGAGCCGGTAAAGGGAGTCTAGCTTCTTCTCTGGCTTGAGGTTCAACCGATAGTGTTGAACAAAGAGTCTGCCAGATCCTCGAACCAACTCACAGAACCAGTCGGGAGGTTGTGATACCAATCGAGCGATATGTCATCCAGGCTGCCAGCAAAGGTGCGGCATAGAACCTGGTTGTCGCTATCATATGGCGTCAATGCTTGCCTGAAGGCAAGGACGTGCAACGTTGGATCGCCAGTCAAGCAGCTGAACTTGGGGAGAGTGGGGGCTTTCCAGCTTCGAGGAAATAGGGAGTGGAGAATATGTTGATGAAGTGGGCCTTCGGAGGCATGATCGTTCCTTCTATTGCCTCGCTGGTCGGAGAAGCGTCTTGGAGGAAGAGGAGGTAGAAAGGGTGTCGGAGTCCATCTCGTCATCCGATGCCCGGCTGGGGCTTGGTTGCCTTTATAATATTGTCGAACTCTGGAGCGGTGTCCGTCATTCTGAACATCCCTCAAGGTACAGGGATCGAAGGATGACTCAGAACCGAGAGGCTCTGAGTCATCAAATTCCCACTAGTGCTACATTACATATGTTGCACTACTTCCATTGCATATGTTGTACTATTCGGTTGGACGGTGCAGGCACACTAACATCCATATGTTGTTGTGCTTTGCTCCATTTGTTGCAATACTTCCAGTGCATATGCTACTCACCAAAGTCGCACGAAGTGGATCGCACCACATATCGCACTTGACTGATTCTAATACATTCTATTCATAATCTAGTATGACACGAATGCAAATCTTTTGCCACCAACTTCTATCGCAAGATGCTGTAGCGGTCGTCGAAGCATGGCACGCAGTCCATCAAATTCGTGTTGCGACGGTTGGTCGTTTGGCTCATGAACAATGCCATTCCCCGATCCTCTCTCCGGTTAACCTTTATCCATTTTGGCAATCTCTCCTCCCACCAATCCCTCCAGGTGATCCCTCTTCCAGCTTTGTATTCGTCGGTACTCTTCGAAGTTGGTGGCATTCGTGGGAGGAGAGATAGCCGGATATGGAAGATGAGTCGGAGTGGTGCGCCGGTGCCGTATCTTTTCCGTCCCCTCTATCGGGCATCGGAGCACGAATCGTAAAGGTTTTTGTGACAGATGATATGCCTTCACATTACACCTAAAAAATTCTGAACACTGATCACAAATCGAATTCTCACTCGATGAATTGCACAGCTTCAATTCCAATCTATATATATGTTATTAATTAAGCTTATTGTACTTTCTCTCGGATCTTCAAGCTATATATGATGGATCCAAATTGCTGCATCTTTTCACCTAGTGGAGTAAATTGGCGGGCACGGCGAGCCTCAACTTCTATTGTTCGGTCGGGCTTTGGGTCGGGCCTACTCAAAATTTTCAATTTGTTAGGCCCAAGCAGGCCCATTTACAGCCCTATTTTCGAACTTTAGATGCATGTACTCTCAAATTGTAGAGGCTTTAATACCACTTGTTTTTTTTTTTTGGCATTTATGGAAGGGAAAGTCACAACAAGACCTCAAGAGGCACCACAGCCAGGCGCAAAGCAACAACAGAACCGACCCACTGCCGACCAAATCAGAAGCCGCCACATCGGCGGAAGAAAAACAAGGGAAACCACTCCCACACAACCACAAAAACATGGAAAAAGGTATACACAGGGAGCCCATAACCACAAGGAAGAACGCACTGGAGCCGATCCACACCGAGCCGAGCAGTAGCCACCACACCGAACCGAGCAGAGGATGGGTCCACGCGACCCATGAGAAGCCAGGACAAAACCATCGACCAGTCCCTCAGAACCACCGTGCGTCGAGCCGAGCAGGAAGCCGTCACCCCAGGCCGAGATCAGGAACTGCCCCACATCTAGCAGTGGAGAGGGTCTACATGACCCAAATAGAGGTCCTCCATACCGATCGGACCGGGCCGCATCTCCGTGCAGTAGAGGGGAACCGTCAGACCCGAGAGCACTCGGTGCTAGAAGAAACAACAAAACCCAAAATTGCGGTAGCCCCGACGAGTCTGTTGGCGAAGCACACCAGCCAAAAAAGCCCACCGAAGGGGAGTGGGTGGGAAATCGACAAAGAACACCAAAACCCCTATCTACAAGGGGAAGGGAGGGGGGTAAACACAGATCGAAGGTTTTTTTGGTTTCGCACAGACAACCGGTGGTGTTAAAGATTTAAATATCGTTAGGAAAATTCAGTCATCAATTGCACGATGCCACGTCAGTCGTGCTGAGCGATATCAAAAAAACCTTAATTCGGACTGAATAGCATCTCATAATTCTAACTAATATATACAAAATTAGTGACTTGTGTAAGTGTATTTATTTGTTCGCATCAATTCAACTGATTTTATAGA
The DNA here is from genome assembly GCA_947650365.1 of Chamaelirium japonicum. Classification (NCBI taxonomy): domain Eukaryota; kingdom Viridiplantae; phylum Streptophyta; class Magnoliopsida; order Liliales; family Melanthiaceae; genus Chamaelirium; species Chamaelirium japonicum. The sequence goes on along the minus strand of OX393556.1, from coordinate 55,052,083 downwards.
TGTCCTATAAATCAATCCAATATTTCTCTTTTTAATTTTGGGGAATTAAAAAACTCCCCAGGCATAATCTACAAAACCTCAACAATATTCACAGTAAAAGCTTTTCAAATGAGGTTGAACCTGGCCTACACCTTTAAGACAAGGAGCAATGCTATTCAACCCAAACATTTAACTGAAATGACGTGGCATTCAGTCACAGCATCCCTTTGCTTGGCGGTGGGAGCTGAGTGCGATTCACTGATCGGGGCTGGGTGCAACAAACGGATGGGATCGGAATACGATAAGAAATTAACATCTTATTTCGTAAAAGATGTCATAATCGGCGGTCCATTACCACCAAAAAAGTTGTCAGATGTTGCGGTCCACCGAGATTAGGGGGGGGGGGGGGGGGGGGGGGGGGGGGGTTCTAATGTGTCGGTTAGGATGGACGCCAAAATAGGAACAATAATACGGGGTAAATGCAGTAGCTAGCATGACCGTCGAAATAGGAATAGCAAATGCGGAGGGCTGGCCGCCACAAAAGCCGGTTTTTGGGTCTTCGCAAATGAAAATAGTAGATGAAGGCCAAATGTTTTGTTGAGAATACATGTATAGTCCCACATCAGTAAAGGGGTGGGAGTTCCACGTCTTTATATACTGTTGCCCCCTCCCTCTCATCATCGATCGGTTTTGAGGGGGCATGAGAATCGTAACATGGTATATCAAAGTTAGGCCCCACCCAATTTCCTTTCCTTGTGGTCCCGTCTTACCCTCTTTCTCCTTCTGATCAAGATCTTATTCCTCCCTCCGATCGAGAAGCTAGCGCTCTGCGTGTGAGCGGGTAGTTTTGAGAATTGTCCCACGTCAGTAAAGGGGTACGTGGGAGTTCCACATCTTTATATATCGTTGCTCCCTCCTTCTCATCACCGGTTTTGAGGGGGACACAGGAATCATAGTATGGTATCAGAGCTCATTGTGTTTCGTCATCTCATAAAAGATCAGATTGCTGACAATCTGTATAGCACTCTTATTATCGCAATGAAGGGCTGTAGAACCAAAAATCTCAACACCTAATTCTCCAATGAGTTGTCTGAGATGAACAATCTCCTTAGTGATAGTAGCCATGGCCGTAAACTTTGCCTTGGTGCTAGAGAGAGTTAACTTTCTACTTCTTGCTCTTCTAGGAGTAGAAACAAGCATTATATATCCAGTAGTCGACCGGTGAGTAGTCGATCGGGTTACCAGTCCAGTCAGCATCCGAGTAGGCATGAAGAACCAGAGTAGAGTTCGAAGCCAGGAGAGGAGAAGCGGCCAAGTGATGGTTCCTCGAAGATACTGAAGAGTCCGTATAAGAGAAATATAGTGAGAGGTTCTAGTGAGGTGCAGCCACAGACAAACTCAAGATGTTGACATTATGTGCAATATCAGGCCGAGAGATACAAAGATAGACCAATTAACCCATAAAGTCTTTGTATCTAGTAAAATCAGGAAGAGGCTTGATCTCCATCTGTGGATCAAAGCTTTACATGAATCTCGAGAGGTGTGTCAGTAGTCTAGAATCAAAAAAGATAACCTGATGGAGAATGTCAGCAGTGTACTTCTGCTGAAAAAGCAGAATCCCTCACTTACCCTGAGTAACCTCCAGGCCTAAAAAGTAATACAAAGGATCAAGATCCTTCATCTGAAACTAGATTCGAAGATGTTGCTGAAGAGAGGCTATAGCATCTGAGTCATCACCAGTGAGTATCATGTCATCTATATAAAGAAGAATGATGGCCCGACCCTGAGAGGAAGTCTGCACGAAAATAGAGTGATCATGGAAGCTCTCAACAAAGCCTATCTTAGTAATTGCTCGATTAAAATTTTCAAACTAGGCGTAAGGGGCTTGGTTGAGTCTGTAGATGGCCCGACAGAGACAACAAACATGTTAAGGATGAGTGCTGAAACCTGGAGGAGGCTGTATATACACGACCTCCAAAAGATCACCGTGAAGAAAGGTGTTCTTCATATCCATCTGAAATAGGGGCCAGCGCCGAACAACAGTGACAGCCAAAAGAGTCCAAATCATCACTACACCAAAACAGCCAATTTGTAACGGTCAATTAGTAACGGTTGTTACAAAAAGTGTTACAAATATCTGTAACGCCATATTCCTAACGGTTTTTTTTGTGTTAGTAAACATATTTATAACAGTTGGCTGTGTTACTAAATCCTGATTTTGGTGTAGTGCATGGTTATCTTAGCCACCGGAGCGAAGGTTTTATCATAGTCAATCACGTACTCCTAAGCCAAACCTCTAGCAACAAGATATGCCTTGTACCGATCAATAAATCCAACAATGCGATGTTTGACTTTGAAGACCTACTTGCAACTGATGGGGTCAATTCATGTTGGCAAAGGGACAAACTCCTACGTCTGAGTCTACTCAAAGACCTGAAACTCCTCGTCCATGGCCTGCTACCACACAGGGGTATTAATGCCTTATGGTAGAACCTGGGTTCTCTATCAGTGTGAAGGGCAGTAAGACAAGCGTGAAACTAGGGGTAATAAGAGGTGACTGTAACAAAGCCAAATCATTCAAGGGGGTAGCTAAAGTGATCAGGTGGGCAATGCTCTCATTGGGGGTAGCAAGGAGTGTGAGAAACCACATCCGGTAGAGGTGTGCTGGTCAAAGAAGATGAGGCACCAGAGGAGTCACTTGCAGACACAAGTGAATTTGGAGAAGCAGATGAGAGACTAGAGAAAGAGAAATGGGACCTAGGAGAACCACAAACAGAGGAGTAGCTCGAGTTAGTGGGGTCCACCGTAGTAGCCACTGGGAGGAGCTTAAGAGCAACAGGAGGAAGGGGCTGTTGATGGAGAGGAGGAAGCAGGAGTATCTTTCAACAGAGATCTCCAGTAACTAGATATCAGAGGACTCAGTAGAGTAATAAAGAATATCCTTCTCAAAGAAGACGTGACGAGCAATGCGAAGAAGGTGAGCCAATGGGTCATAGCAACGATATCCCTTATGCTCAGAACTAATCCTCAAAATAAAGCATTTGGCTGATCGATCTTAGAGTTTGTTGCGCTCATGGTGAGGAAGAAGAATAAAGCATGTGCATCCAAAAGTGCGAAGCATACTGTAGTCATGAAAGGCATAATACAATCGCTCATGAGGAGAAATACCAGAAAGAATAGAGGAAGACGTGATATTGATAAGATTGATCAAGGTTAGTATGCTCTCGACCAAGAAAATATGAAGAATAGACGAAGAAATAAACAAAGTACGAGCGATCTCTAGGATGTAATGATATTTTCTCTTAGTAACCTCATTATGTTCGTAAGTGTGGGGACATGATTGCTAGAAGAGAGTCTCAAGGGCCTGAAGGATAGACCACATCGTGGAGGAGAGATACTCTCGAGCACAATCAAACCGGAAGGTTTTGATGCAAGCATTGAATTGAAAATATATCATGGCTGTGAAGGTCTGATTATAGACCTCAGGAATCGTAATATGGTATCAGAGCTAGGCCCCACCCTATCTCCCTTCCATGTGGTCATGTCGCACTCTCTTTCTTCCTCCGATCGAGATCTTTCCTCTGATCGAGAGGCGCTCTGCGTGCGAGCGGGTGTTGAGAAGTACGTCCCACATCAGTAAAGGGGTGGTAATTCCACTTTTTTATATACTATTGCCCCCTCCCTCTCATCACCGGTTTTAAGAGGGCACGGGAATCGCCGCATGGTATAAGAGCCATACCCGCTCCGGGAGCTCCTTCCGATAGTGCCCTTGCCATGCATGTCCCGCGTGTGGGGGAGGGGGTGCTGAGATGGGTCATGCCTCACAGGTTAGTCCTACATCAGTAATGGGAGCTAGCGGGTGATGGGCCATTTATATGCCAGCCTTGAGCCTCTCCTTACAAGCCGGTTTTGTGTGGAGGCAGGTATCCAAGGGTCTGGGTTTGTCACAGGTTTAAAAACATTAACTGCTAGTTGAGTTGGTATGAGGTGAGTTGGTCTGGTGGGCGCCAACGATGTTTTTTTTTTTTAGAATTTCAACCTCAGAATCGACAGCCAGACCGCCACAAAAGTCTGATTCAATCTTTGCAATCAAACTAGGCCCCGCAAAAGCCCGAATCAAATGAGACGGCCATGGCAAGGGTGGCTATTACGGCCATCAAATGTGGCGGCTAGGCCACCGGAAAATCATTTATAGGGTCGAAAATAGCCTCCGATGTAGGTGGGTTATACGTTTTGTTGTAGTGTGGTTACAAGAAATCGGTAAACCATTGGGGTTAAAACAGTATTTTCCCTCAGATAGGTGGAAGGCCCCAACCAACAATTGCATAGCACAAGATCATCAAAGACCAAACACCATAATATGGGTTTGTATAATGTCAGAATATCCGGCAATTACATAACATAATCCCCCATAGTTTAAGCTTAAAGAGGCGGCTAATTAATTAAGCTACAAAGTCCATAAAGCAGAGCTACGTAACTACGGATTACGGAACAGAAACATCAGCAAAGCAAACCAAGCATCCCATCCTCACCCTTCTCCTAAACCTGCAATCAAACACGTAATTATTCAGCACATGGTATAATTGAGAGAGAGAGAGAGAGAGAGAGAGAGAGAGAGAGAGAGAGAGAGGACCAAGTAGTAGGAAGCGCCATGTTGGAGGGGGTGGAGGGTGAGCCCCCAATCGTCGACGATGACGGGGTGGCCGGAGGAGTGGAGCAGCACGGCCTCCTCCCCAAACGCCTCCCTCACGTTGAGCGGGCCCTCCCCCACCTCGAACGCCACCTCGTTTATGAACACGGTCGATCTCGTCCCACTGCCCACCGCTCCGAACCCTGCCAAACCCAGAGATTAAGAAACCACAAGCACACATCAGAGAGAGAGAGAGAGAGAGAGAGAGAGAGAGACAAAGAGAGACAGAGAGAGAGAGAGGTTACGTGTGTCTGATGAGGGGCGAGTCGTGGTTCCTTTAATACCATGCACACGTCCAATCTAGGTAGCAGTGCACTAATTGGGAGTCTAATGTGATTGAGGTGGTGGTGGTGAGAGTGGAGACAGACAGAAGAGGGCTAGCTACATACCATCCTCTCCTTCTTTTCAACAAGGTACGACCACGAAGCTAGGCCTCTCGAGAACCCCGAATGACATGACAAGTCAGCATTTGTGAGCCGAATCGAGTTGCAGGTTCCTTCGATCCATCCCCTCAATCATAGTGCCATTCTTCTTTTCAATGTCATACGTCTCATACGTACGTACGTACCTCACCCCCGGGCCCGGCCATGTCTTTTTCCGTCCCAAACCCGACCCGATTAGCTCAGGGCTAGCTAGCAGTAGGGACAAATCCTATACCTGCCCTCTTCTCCCTCTTCTATTCTACTCAGGGGATGGGTCTGATTCATTTACAGCCGTCAGATTGCAGGCAATCCGACAGGTGAATGCTACACAGTAAACCCTAACATTTACATGACATGACTTTGAATAGATTGATGGGTGTAGATGAGACAAATAAAAGAGCCATGGCATTGAATGGCTGTAGATGAGATGGATCAGGAGTTCAGTGTCACATACCATGTATCACATTGACAGGACTAGCAGTGTTGGCAGCTACAGCAGCAGTTGTTGCACCACCACCAACTCCGGCAGCAGAGGGAACAGCAGCGGTTGGAGCAGCAGCAGAGCCATAGTGCCACTGCATCTTGATCTTGGTTTCGTCGAGCCCGCTCTTCCACCCATCGGGACCCATGAGCTCACCCCACAGCCCCGGGCTCACTCCGGTCCCTTGCTCCGCCACGCCGAAGATCCCCTGCAGCTCCGACGCCGAGAGGCAGTACCCCTGGGGGCCCTGCAGGATGAAGGACTCGCCGGAGAACTCCACCGGGCCGTGAAAGTAGGTCTGGTCGACCGACGCGTTGATCATGGTCGCCATGCCACCGGACGTGGCGGCCGCCGATGAGACCGGCGTCGGAATCATCTCAGACCCCGAGGAGCGGTCGGAGGATGAGGATGACGAAGAGGTGGCGGCGGCCGCTGGGGCCGTCGTGGTCGGAGCCGAGGGAGCGGCGGAGCGGGGCTGGGAGCGGGCGGAGAGCAGGTGGCGCTGCTTGTGCTTGCTCCGGGACTTGCGGTTCTGGAACCAGTAGAACACGTTGGCGTCGCCGACCTGGCCGTACTCCTGCAGCTGGGCCCGGATCCTCCTTATCTCGTCGCGTGGCGGGTTCACCATCCCCGAGTTGAAGATCGCCTCCAGGATTCGGATCTGCTCCGGCTTCGGGTTCCACCTCGGCTTCGGCTCCGGGCTCCGCTCCTCGCACCCTGCCGCTGTCTCATGCGTACAGCTCTGTTAGTGGCGACAAAACCCTAACCCTAATTCCCAATCAAGTGCGCCACATTTCCTCTTATATTAATCATACGTAACAAATATGCATGTATATACGAAAAGCCCATGCTTAATTATGTTTAATCATCTCACATCTCTCTCTCTCTCTCTTAGGGTGTGTGTATTCTTTAGGAAGTACAGTCCATCGAGAATGATGAGTGCATGATCACTTATAACAAAAATAAATATTCTCTCTCTCTCTCTCTCTCTCTCTCTCTCTCTAAGATTTATGGTTGTTTAGTCTGAGAAAACCCGGGTTTGTAACTCCCTTCTCAAAACGTAGCCATCACCCCTCCCCCATGATTAAAACGAAAGTGATACCTACGGCCTGAGTAAACCCTAAACCTACCAGGCTAGGAAGGCAAGCATATAAATGGTGATTTCTGGACGGATACCTGCGGCGTAGGGGGACTTCTGGCAGGCACCTGGTAAGAGGGATGATGGGTTGATGTCGTGCTGCCATTGGCTGTGGGTGCTGCAGGGCTTGGACTTGAACAAACTAGGCCAGTGCCGGTTGGATGAAGCCATGATGATGATGATGATGTTGGATTTGAAGAAACAGCAGAGAGGGAAGCTAGCTAGCTAGCCTCTCTTTCGATCTCTTGGGAGATCTATCTCTCTGTCTGCCTGTCCATCCAAACCCCTCTGTTCTCGATCTGGTAGACTGGGATTTCTACCTCTTCTTATAATAGCCTCCACCTACCCCTGTATTCAATTTCTCACAGTTAATAACTGATATATTTTTAAATTTTTGTAGATATAAAAGGGATCGATGAACAGTTCCCCTCCCACCTCCCAAAGGAAACAAACAGAGGGCCCATTAAACCTACAGCAAAGGAGCTAGCTAGCTCCTGTGAGGGTGTGAACCAAAGCCCAAGATCATAAATACAAACAAGGGAGATGAAAGGTATGAGACATGGGGGGAGGGGTGGGAGGGGAGGGAGGAAAAGAGGCAAGGGGGTCGTACCCCCTCCCCATACCTCTCTCCCACTTTGCATTAAAACCCGAGTTCTGGAGCCCCGGCCCACGCTCAAAGTACACTGCAATTCCCTCGTATGCCAAGCAAGAGAGACAAGGAAAAGCCCATCTGCTGGGGCTTTATTAGTACCCCCATCAGAGGAGAGGGAAAGCGGCCGGGAGAGCTTAATTTTCAGTGTGCTTCAGTGGGAAGGCTGATGAGAGAGAGAGAGAGAGAGGGTTAGAGAGAGAGAGAGGGTTTGATATATCTATCCTTTATCTTTCTCTGGTTTGTTTCTTTGTGGCAGTGGAGTGCTCATCTCATTCGACAGAGGTGAGCTTTGCTTGGCTCGGTGGGTTGCAGGGGGGTATTAAATGGGAGAGGGGGGGTGGGGGGAGCTATAAGTGTGGGATTATTCTAATCGAAGAGGTTGTTGAGGGAATAAATGGGAGGAGGGTGGGGGGGTTTTGAAAGTCTTTTTTTTTTTTGGTAGGGGGGTTTTGAAAGTCAAGAAGGCACGAAAAGGGAATTTGATTGGAAAATGGTGTAGGGGGGTAGTAATTGCGAGTTTGGGTTATTTCGGGCATGGTGAGGTGGGCTTGGATTGACTCGAGGGCTCTGGCCCCTTTTAACTCTCTCTCTCTCTCTCTCTCTCTCTCTCTCTCTCTCTCTCTCTCTCTCTCTCTCTCTCTCTCTAAAGAGAGAGAGAAAGAATAATTATCTCAAGTAATCGTCATTTCATATATAGTTGTTCTGTGACACTCCCAACAAATATTACATAGACAAGAAGGCAAACATCCCGTTCTAAGTAGGTGACTCGTGTGGAACTTTGAAAGAATGTTAAGTTTTGATGTTAAGTAGTGCTAGTCTTTTGCCAGCAAAACTTGAGATAGAAGCTTTAAACCAAAGTCCATGGCTTAGGTTATGTTTGTGTTCGGTGCATATATGCATGTAAAGTCAAGTAATAAAATAAACCGATAAAGTATAGTAATGTATATTCAAATGTAAGAGAAACCTGTTTTCCTTGAGCTTGTTTGTATTCAAGAGTAAAGTAAACTTTAGAATTAACAAAATCTTTCATCCATAATGAGCCCATAGCCATTAATCAAAGGCAAGGGTTATATAAAACCCAATTTTTTCACGAGGCAGAGTCATAACTTTAATATCACTAAAATAATATCCTATATAAGGCAGCTCATTAAAAGCCTTTCTTCTTTTTATCAAAGATAGTCCTGAGATGATCGATTTTCATAATATTCTAGTTTTATCTATCCCTTCCTCCTCTCCCGTCCCCATTGTCGGCCTGTACATGCCATCGCCCGACTTTGTCTTCCTCCTCGCCATCCTCTTTCTCCTCCTCCACGTCCCCCTCCTTCATCTCCTTCTTCCTCCTCCTCCTCCATCTGAAACAGTGAGTTGGCCGTTGCCAGCCGAGTCTCTTTTCATTTGATTCGGCCATTGGAGGCTTAGTACTCGTACAAGTTATTCGGCCATTAGAGGCCAACTGATCGACTATGAACAAGTGATCAGTCTACTGTACGTATTATGTCATTGGATGCCGAGTACTTCTACATGCATTGCATTCAGCAATTGGAGGCCGCATTGCATTTGGCCATTGAAGATTGAGTGTTAGTACAATCCATTCGTCTATTGGAGGTCGGGTGATTGACAGTGGCCGATTGCCACTACACTACCCGGTCTCCTTCGACCGAATGCGTTGTAGAAGCAATCGGCCAGAAATGACCGAGTGCTGCAGGAAGAAGAGGGAGGAAGGGAGGAAGGAAGAGGAGGTGTGGGTTGGGTAGATCGAGGGCGTCGGTTGGGCGGACGCCTGTACGAGATCGCAAACATGCATGGCCGGCATCGATGAGTAGGGAAGGAAGGTAGTAGGAATAAGGTGTGGGCTTCTGACAGAGTCGAGGACCGCCTTTAGATGTGAGCTTCCCCTAGCAAAAGGTAATAACTTATATAGGTTGCCTTTCGACGCAATCGGAATCGTTGACGATGGCTACGGAGGTGTTCGAAGATCATATAGGTTTCCCGTGCAAAGAAGGGAGAGAGAAAGAAAAGTAGAGAGGAATTAGAAGGAGAAGAAGAAGAGAGCAAGAAGAGGAAAGGAAGAGGATAAGGTGTGTGGATCTCATCCGAGTTCTTCAGCGCCTCCATATTGGTTTTTTCTTTAGGGTGCTTCCATAACTTGGTGATCCTTCGGTAATCATTGTGTATCTCTCGCTAACGGGTTGTTCTCTACTTCGCGGGTGCAATGTGTGAGAGGAGCAGGATTCTGATTTACGGGATCTGACAAACGGAGATCACTACTTAGTGCGATTCTTGTTAGTGATTATCCTAGTCCTTGATTGTATGTGATCCGTGGTGTTCTTTCTATCGTCATTTTTCTCAATTTAACCCTAGAGCCACCTGTGAGTGCAAAATCTGACTAGACGCCTGATGTAGGATCCACTAGCCCTGCTTTAGGGATCCATGGAAGCAATAGTGGAACCCACTAGCCCTGCCTGGGGGTCCCCAAAGGCGACAATAATGAGACCTGCTAGCCCTGTCTAGGGGTCCATGGAGGCGATAGTGGGACCCGCTAGCCCTACCTAAGGGTCCATAAGGATGACAGTGAAACGCACTAGCCATGCCTGGGTCCCTGGAGACGACATGGGGGACTCGCTAGCCCTGCTTGGGGACTGAGGCGGTCACAGAAACCACCCCAGGACCCTGAATATTTCCAAACTCCTATAAATAGCAGACCTGACAAATATTCCAGATCGATCTTTTGATTTTCAGATCAAACTTTTGAATCATAGAGCTCAGCCATCATTTCTTTCTATTTCTTTCGAAGACAGACAGGTGAGGCTTGTCGAGTTTACTATATTTCAGAGATAGTGAATTAAGGTTGTACCTTATCAACGGTGTCATAGGCTTCTACTAAACTCCGATATTAGACCCTCGTCTACTTTTCTATACCAACTTTTCTCTACATCGAAGATCAAGTTAGTGAATCAAATATCGAATCGATTGATTATTGGGTGGAGTCTTTGGACGGCACGAAGATCATCCCCCACAGTTTGGCATCGTTTGTGGGATCGATTACTAAAAGCCTAGTTTGCTCAGTGCAATAGCTATAGGTTGGTCGAGCAGACTACTAACACCATACTTCCTAGCTCCATCGGTTGATCGAACAACCGATCAGAAATGAGCATTTTGGGTGACCATCGCTACTACTGAATGGTGAAGACAAGATCCCTGGATCACCCAGAGGGAAGTAACATTCAATACGATCAGCCACGACCTATGACTCGGTCAAAGTGTCATAGACTTAATATCGGTCCTCATTCTACCCGATCAATGGCTGCAGCTTATTCTAGATCATGGGAGGTTGGTTAATCGACCAGCCCCACGACCACCCTTGCTTCTCTTAAATATATAAACAAGCACATACTTATGGAAGACAAAAAAACCCTTAAAATTAATTTCAAACAAAAGAAACTCAAACTGACCCATAACTCATGATCACCAGGACTTGCGCTGCTAGAACCCAGGTCATACCCACAATGAACCCATCGTGCACATGATTTCTCTAGGTATTCTATCGTGGATTTTCCTATTGATTCACTCGTGTGCACGATCTTGGCAAGTCATACTCATGATCTACCCGTCAGATAGGTCCTAATTCCTTTTGGGTATATGTGGGTTTCATTGGGTCAAATCGAACAATCTCAACCTTGGCCCTATGAAGTCAGCTAGTATCTCAAAAAAAATTTCGTCGTTGCTACTATCGTCTTCGTCAATACTGAGAACTTATGATAATACATTGTCTTCCTTGTCGCCACTTTACACCCTACACCAGGTGCCCAATCACCTACACCAATGATCAACCAAGTCCAATTTGATTTGGACTTGCTCCAAACCCACTTCTTCTTCATCTTCTTGGCGCTCGAACATGCTCCATCTGTAGACTTATTCAATCTGCCTCAAATCTTTCGTCGTAGCAACCATATACCAGTCTTTACTGTAAACTCCCTCCATGATCGAAGAAGTACCGTCCAAAACCTCAAGGACTCTACCTAAACTGACGATCCTACACCCGAGAGAATATAAACCGAAAAGACAGATTTAGATTGCCTCTCAAAACCTGGAATATGGCGATCATCACAGAGTGGTCGAACTGAACCATTAGACCTCACACGATTTTATCCGACTCCCCTTGACAGCATCATAGCCATCGCCGATCAAGATTCTGCCACCCTTACACCCCTCATAGCTACTGAACTACTTTTTATATGAACACAAGTGGCCCCGCTATCCAGTACTAGTCCAGACCTGATTACTCAGTGGCCTCCAAGACAACCAATCATTGTCTGACCCCGATAATCCAATTAACTAGATTTGCACCTTCCTTCGACCTAAGCATATCCAATTACTTTCGGCCAGAAACTTGCTCCATGCCACCTCTCCTTGTGTACTCATATGCCCAAGCTTCAAGCCTGCAGTGATTTTTTCTTCTTGGAGATACTTGAGGTAAGAGAGAAACGAGTCACCCCTTTATGCTACCGAGAACCACCCAATCCTTCTTGGACATCCTCTCTGGCTTGTCCGCCTTTCAGTCTTCCTAGAATCCAAAGTTTATATCATTACTTTTTCTTGATGCTTATCCTTGTATCGTCTTCCATTGCTTCACCCTCTTCACAACCTCATACCGAACCTTTAGCTCTGATACCACTATTAGGGAAGCTATCCCTGCACCTTGTCGATCCCTTATTCTGCGAAAGCCTTCATCTTTTAGGTTAGTGTTTGAGGTTCGAGGATTAGAGCACTGCAAAGATCGCAAAACCATATAGATAATACAATGCACAAATACAATAGAAAGAACATACACAATGGATTATAAGTAATCTAGGACTTGGATTATCACTAAAAAGAATTATATCAAACATTGGTCTCCGTTTGTCAGACCCTGCAAACCCTAATCTTCCTCCTCTCTTACATCACACTCATGAAGTAAAGAATAACATGCTACCAAGAAATGGAAGAATCGGGGAAGAAACCAAGACGAATACATCAAAGAACTCGGAAAAGATTTGCACACTGTAACCTCTTTTCTTCCTCTTCATGCTTCTTCTCCGTCTCCTTATTCTTTCTCTGTACTTTCCTTCATCTCTCCCTATGTGGCAAACCTTAGACTGGGTTTTTGTTCTCTCCTTGATCATGACTTGGTCTCAATCCTCTATTGAGAAGAACCAATCCATTGTGTCACCGTCAATTTAAGACTCCAAGAACCTGCCGCGACCCCCCTGATCATACACTTCTTTCCATGACTTCCTCTTTTCGTAGACGATCTTCGATCACCTCCATAGTCGTCGTCGAAGATTTTCACGTTTCTTAATTTAACACTAGAGTCACCCTTGCTTCTCTTAAATAGGGTAGCAAGTGTATGCTCATGGGAGGCCAAAAACTTGTTGAAATTTTGGCCAAAAGCAACTAAAACCCACAGTCCACCGACCTGGACCGCATTGCCAAAACCCCGGTCGCACGCACGATAAACCCATCATGCACACGATCTCTTTAGGAATTCTCTCGCCAACTCACCCATGCGCACGACCTTGACAAGTCATGCGCATGATTTTCCTGTCAGATCGGTCCTCCTTCCTTTTAGGTGTGTGCGGGTTTCATTTAGCCAAACATACCACTACCAACGTCCACAAGAAGCAAAAAACATCTTTCATTCGAGTACATCTTTAAAAAGAACGTGATTGGTTCACTCTGAGTTAGGTTCTATATAAGCATCAATGTTAGTCAGATGGAAGTCATAGAGACCTAAAGTCAGAACAAACTTCAATTTGTTAGTTGAACCTACTTGAAGCAGGATAGGAGCGCGAACGAGGACGTGCAACGCCTTACTCGTGACAAAAGTGCTAAGTTACCCTCTCACCCATAAGCTTAAAATTAAGCTGTTAAGGAATAGGCAAACAATGAATTAATATCAAGCTAACACGCCTCTTATGTACGACCTTCTTTTGCTCGAGGAGAACACACTGATGGGGGAATAAACAAATGAAAGCGTTAAGACTACAACCCAAAACCTCCTAAAAACTAGAGCTCCGATATCCATGTCGAGTTATCTTTTCACCCAAAAGCCTGCACTTGTTGTGGAATTAATGACCCAACAATGCATATCAATCAACGCCCTCCCACCCCGTACCCCCCACCCAACCAACCTCATGTGTGGGAGAGGGCCGCACGTGGAGAAATAAACCGATGTTATAGGTAACAAGAATTAAACCCGAGTTTGATCACAAAAATCACAACTCTGATACCATGTTAAATAACCTTCTCACCCAAGAGATCGAGCGTTAGGAGACTATAACAGACCCAATAACCAATTTATCATCTTATTTAAGTTAGTGAAGGGACATTTTGTTTAGAGAAATGCTATTCAGCCCGAAGGTTTTTCTGAATTCGCCGACCCGATTAGCATGACAGCGTGTAACTGGTGGCTGAAGCCCACTAGCGATAGTTAAGTCTTTTACACCACCAGTTGCATGCTAGTAGGATCGGAAAAACCTTGGGGCTGAATAGCATTGCTCTTTTTTGTCTATTGACCCATTATCTCTCATACATATGAGTTAATAGTTGCCCAAAACCATGAGTTGGTGACTGACAGGACTTGGTGTGGTCATAAATTGGGTGCATTAAGCACCAGTCAATGCCTCGCTTGTTTCATGTCTCCCCTCGGGAGACTCGGCCAACAAAGGCATGGGATGGGATTGTCGTCACCCCCTCCTTCTTTCCTTCCTTTCCTTCGGTCTCGGATAAGAAGGCATCGTCATCAATCAAGCCCCCTTTACTGAAGAACGTACGGTGGAGCAGAAAGTGCGGGACGCAGATCCCATCACCCGCCAGAAAAGAACTGAAAGTCGAAAGGGACGGGTGGTTGGGTGTACGGCCCCCCACATCTGATCATACGGTCCTTTTAAGCAAAGCCACGACGGGTTGCTGAAGCGGCGGGGTCTTTTTGCAGTGGCCCTATTTAAGGCCCCCCCGACTCTGCCTGGAATCTTTCATGCCGTGTGAAAGGCAACATCCTTCCTCATTGGGGCTAGGGTTAGGGTTAGGGTCAGTCACACCCTCCAACGTGAGACGTTTTGGAAAGTTTAACACTGTGTTAGATTTTAATTTTTTTATGCTAGGGCTTGACACCCTCTTTCTATTTTTGGTTTAATGTGTCTAGGTTCTATGGATTGGTTCAGTTTCATGACCGGCAAGAGATCGGTTTAACCTAAGGTCCTTGGTCCAGTGGATCCGTTCGGTGTGAAGGATCGAACATTTTACCGAAACCTAAAAATGCCCTCACCTCACATGCATCTCTTCCCCCCTATCTTAAGCTGGGTGGCGGAGGTGATCGCAAGCAATTGTGCGGAGGCTAGGGGGGACACGAGCAGGAAAAGATGGCGGCGGTGATGGTAGCAGGCACGAGCAATGACCTCGAGTTGCAGCTGCTCGTCGCCACCTAGTGGAGATAAGTGGCACAATTTAGGATTCCTAGCTAGGTCTAAGGTTCATCCCATGGCCTATAGATCTTAGGTTTTAGGGTTAGGTTTAGGATCTAGGATTCGGGTTTAGGGTTTTGTTAGTTTTAGAGAAGAGTGGCATGAAATGAAAACTTGAAGCGCAATAAAAGGCATTTTCGTCCACCGGGTTATTTGTCCTTAAGCTAAAACCGATATCTTGTCAGGGACTTCGCTAGTCCTGCCCAGCCCCCGGCCCCCCACCCCTCTTTTTTTTCTCCCCTTTTCTATAATGCAAATGCCCCCAAACTCTTTGGGCAATGGATATCCATTTCAGACTCGCACTTATCCCAGTCTTTGGAAATACGTACGTACGCATCAACCCACTCAAAAGTTCCCCGGGAAATTGAACCCACAACTTGTTGGATACGTTCCTAGCTTGTTCGACTCCCGGTATGGACACCGTGTAGCAAACTTTTCCTCAAGACCGTTGTGACTTGTTTGTGAATGCAAATCCTGACCTTTGATGTCATATATGCTATGGAATTATCGAATTAATAAATAGAAGTCGTTGTCTCCCCTTTTTCCATCTAGACTACAGAACTCTTTATATTTGTATCCATATTTTTTGTTGGATGCAATACTCAAATTGATGGTAAGTGAAATGAGAAATGCTATTCAGATTTCGCCTGCCCGATTGACATGGCAGCGTGCAACTGGTGTTGTTAAAGAATTTAAAATCACTAGTGGGTTTCAGCCACCAGTTGCATGCTGCCACGTCAATCGGGCCAGCAAAATCGGGACAAACCTTCGGGCTGAATAGCATTTCTCAAGTGAAATTTAACATGGATATTCATACTCAATGCAAACAAATACGAGAATGAATCGTATATAAGTAATAGCCATATTTGATGAAAATATATTCAGATATAAATGACACATGCAATAGCTCTATTTGGCAGAGATAGGTCCACACGTAAATAATCTAAAAGGTATGCTCTTTTTCACACATGTAAAATAAATATGTACACCTTGTGTTTAGGGAGGCATCATTACCAACGGGCTCTTGGCCTGGTGGTAATTTGGATCCTCTCACTCCCATGTTGGAGAGGTTTTCTGTTCGACTTCTGGAATGAAAACTATGGAGCGAATTTTTCCTCAAGACCGTTGTGTTTTGTTTATGCGTGCAAATCCTGGCCGTTGATGTCATGTTCACATGAATATGCAATTCAATAAATAGCAATTATGCTAGGCTTTGCTGCTAGTTGCCTTCCCGTTTGATCTTCAGACCGCTTTGAGCAGTTGCCGTAGTACCTGTTGGAGTTTAGTCCCACATCGGCTAGACAACTGGGCAGTGTTGTCTTTATATATCCTATGTGGACCTCCCCTTACAATCCGGATTTTGAGGTGTGAGGGTATCTAACATGGTATCAGTGCAGGTTTGACCTATACCCATTAAGCCGGGTGGGAGCCTACCCATGTGACCAGGATTGGACAAAACAGGCTGCATGTGTGGGGAAGTGTTGGAGTTTAGTCCTACATCGGCTAGCCAGCTATGCAATGTTGTCTTTATATACTCTCTGTGGACCTCGGCCTCTTACGACCCGAGTTTTCGGGTGTGAGGCCAAAAGGTAGTCTAGCAAAGAAATAAAAATAAAAAGTAGTTTCCATTCATTTATTGCAGGCTTGGGCTTGTCCCTGTGGAGGTGGATCATATTGTTTATTGAAGTAGTTTCATCATTTACGACTAATTACAAATTCTAATCGGATATCGATCATTTCAATATCCAATTTTAGCTATATATATATATATATATATATATATATATATATATGAATATGGATCCTGGCATGAGTTAAATAGTTCATATCCATATCCATCCCTAAGGTGTATAGGGACACGTTTAGTTCTGAATGTGTTTTGGCCTGAAAAATGATAGATTTTGAGGATGGAAATTATGGGGGTGTTTGGCATCATTCCGGAACACTCCATTTCTATTTCTAGTTTTAGATTATGAAAGTAATGGACATTATTTATTTTGGTAGAGCGAAGGAGTTGGGAACGAGAATTTATCACTCCATGCGTTTCTACGCCGCCCAAAATGCTGGACCATAGAATTACATTAGAAATAGTAATTGACAGAAATATCTGATCTTCTGGATAAGAATTGAGCGTAGGGGTGTAAACAGATCGGGTACAAAACGGATACCATACTATCCGTTATCTATATCCATTTAGAAATACACTTTCTGAATCCTTATCTGTATCGTCCCGGATAGCAAGTACAACTATTCGAATCCATATCCTCCCGGAGTACCCGGATTCGGATAATATACATATCCGTATTCATTATATAATATATGAACATTGCGTCTATATTCATTATATAATCTATGAACATATTTTACTGCAACTAGCTAGTATCGGGGCTTATAACATATATCGGGATTTTTTTTTCACCAACCTCTAATAGGTATCTAGGGGATCCAGTAGCCATTTTAAGAAATCCTAGCTTATTATATTCCAATTTGGCTTGATAGGGCACAAAGTTTGTCGTTGTGTGCCTTACATTATGTGTCAGCTCAAGTCCTGCCTGATGTTTTGAGTCGCATCGAGTTGTGGGCTCCAGCACCAAAGTTGCTACCAATGTCACTGTTTTGGTATTTACTATTTAGTGCAACTGTGTAACGCAGCCAGACATTGAAATCCTTTCTTGGATCATAATACACGTACAAATATCATATTATATATTACGGATACGGATATATGGATATCCGTTTATATGGATAGTCCTTCTCGGATACGGATTATCCGTGTCGAATATCTTAATATTTGTATCCATATCCATTTTATCGAATATTAAAAAATGATATCCGTATCGGTATCCGTTTTTGTCGGATATTAAAAAATAATATCCAAATCCACAAAATTCGGATCCGAATATGGATTCGGATCTTTGAATATCCATTTACACCTCTAACTGAGCGGAATAGTTGTTCCTCATGCCAAACACCCCCTATGTGTACCAATTGAACATGGGTTGTCGTAATATGGATAGATCAAAGAAGGGTTTAAGCTCAGTAAGATATGCATGAATGGTCATCATATTTTTCAAATTATGAAAAATTGAGATTATTTGTTGTTTCTCTTGGGTTAGAATCGATTCTGGATTTTGCAAAAATCCAATTTTGGCCAGATAGATGTTTGTGTATCACTTGAGAGGAGATTCCCGAACAACCCGAAATCCGATTCAATTTGGAAAGTGGGACACCTGCAGAAGCAACATGATATACAACAACTTACAACTTTAGTTTTGTTAGATATCCTCACGCATCAAAACCCGGGTTTTAGGGTGTGATGATATCTAACATGGTATCAGAGCTTGTCCGTCTCTTGCTCCTGCTCCGGGTGCTTCCCACCTATCGTGCCTCGTCACGCGTGCTCTGTATGGGAGGATCCTTGCCACGTGTACTCCACGTGTGAGGGAAAGCTAGTGTTGACGGATACTCTCCCACATCAGTAAGGGAGGCACCCATCACCCGTTTAATACACCTGTTGTGGACCTTCCCTTACAACCCGGGTTTTAGGGTGTGAGGATATCTAACATGTTTATCGATTCTATAGAAATACGATTTTGCAGGAATCTGCTCTTCGCGGGTATTTCTATTTGCACCCCATAAATTACTTGCACCCCAACTTAACAAAGAAAGAAATACCATATGTGTTTCTAAACAAATTGATACGTACACCGCCACCTCCATCGCCGGTCCCTTGCACCTCATCGTCGCCTCCTCCTCGCTCAAGCCAGCCGCTAACACCGCCACATCCACCCTCTTCTCCCTCTCCCTATCATCTTCCCTTTCCTCCTCCTCCTCCTCCTCCTCCTCCTCCCCACTCTGATTGCCCCATTGTAGATACCAATCCCATGAACCGCACCGCCGCCTTCTTCTCCTTTTTCCTTTTCCTCATCCCCTCCTCATTCTTGCAAAAGTGTTGGTCACTCTCAACTGACATGGTCACAATCCATTTTGGTTGGGATTGACCGACATGGACCACACCATGTTGGTCAGGAGCAACTAACAGCCATGTCGGTCGGGAGAGACCGACACATCGATCTACAGGAAGGAGGAGAAAGAGGAAAAGGGGGCAGGAGGAGGAAAAAGAAGAAAGGAAGGAGGAAAAGGAGGCAGCGGTGAGGTACCGTGCATGGAATCAACAACTCTAACAGGGTGATTAGAGTGGGGAGGAGGAAGGGGAGAAAGCGGAGAAGGAAAGGGCAACGGGGAGGAAGACGATGCGACGACGACGGATGGAGCGGAGACGAGAGGGAGGGAGAGACAAATCAGCCGATGGGGTCTACTATCAAAATGGGTACAATAGTAAAAATCAAAATCAAACTATGGGTGTAATGATAATAGGGGTGTTTCTAATTTTACATATACAAATAGCACGCAACATCCATTATTAATTACTTATCCACAAAATCTAAGTGATCTATCTTTCTACGGATTCCTCTGGCAATTCAGGTAACATAACTTGATCCAAGAATAATCCGAGCTCCAAATCCGACCAACCCGACCATATCCACTACTACTTTGGATATACATAGGTCAAAGGACTAATTAAATACCTCTTTGAACATAGCATGTATTTAATAGTAATTAATGTATATGGTCATACACATACGCATGCACATATAATCGGTACATGCGTTGGCCCTCGGGGGATGCAAAGCCCGAGATAAGCGGGGAGGGTACGTCTGATGTCCCCCCCTCTCTCTCTCTCTCTCTCTCTCTCTCTCTCTCTCTCTCTCTCTCTCTCTCTCTCTCTCTCGTATGTATGGAATATGTCCCTCCCCCCCCCCCCCCCTCTCTCTCTCTCTCTCTCTCTGGATGAATGTCCCTCTCTCTCTCTCTCTCTCTCTCTCTCTCTCTCTCTCTCTCTCTCTCTCTCTCTCTAGTCCAAGTTATCGCGCTAGCGACGACATTCACCACCACATGCGACACGTAAATGCACCAACATGCACAGTGTAAATGCCCACGTGCAAACCCCTTGGGGCCCCCTCTCACTGTACCGCAGAGATCTTTTTGAACGAGAGACCCTCCTCCCCTATTATTGGACCGTTTTTATTATTTAATTCAAGCACGGAAAATCTGGAAAAAGAATTGGACGGCTCGTGGCCGTCAGTCAGCGGATGATATGGGTTGTTCCGGTGTGTCACTGGACGTGCAAACAAACAACCGTTATTTTTATTTTTTGGGTTTTTTACAAACCAACCCCTATGTCTTCTCTATTTGCATATAAAACCCTATAAAGTGATTTACATGTAAACCCCTCAATTCGTATATATTGACTCCTCCGAGCTGAGATCCAAAACGAGAGAATATTTTCTATTTTCATTATTAGTATTTTAAGTAAACTCTATAAATTAATACCCCTCTAATGTGAATTCTTTGGAATAGGTCTAAGTTAGAATCGGGTTATGTCTGTGTTTGTTTTGGATTAAGTCCATGTTCAATAAAGATATATCAATTTAAGTAGTTAAAACCATGAGTAAATTGATTATTTTCTATTTAGATTAAAAAATAAACAGTCGAATAAAGAAACATTTCAAAAATATTTGTTTTTTTTTATGCCAACTAACTATATGGGTCGATTTGTAAATATAGGATGATTTAAAAGATTTATATATAAATATTGATTTGAAAGGAATATCTTTGAAATAGAGAAGATCATAGGGGTCGATTTGTAAAAAAAAAAAAATTTGATAACCGGCTAGAGTCAAAGACTCGTAGGATAGGGGCACTAGAGCATGGGCTCAAAAAGATCCGGAGATTAAAACCGAGAAGGCCACAATCCGCGCATGGCTGCTATTTTTATTAAATTTTCAATCCTGTTGCGAACATGACTTCAGCGGTCTGGATTTGCACCTGCAAACAAAGCAACATCAGCCTTGAGGCCACATGGAATATTTCCATCCACTATGGCTGTGCATGCTAGACCTGCTAGAGGAAAAAGCACTAGAGCAAGGACTCAAAGAGATTCGGAGATCGAAACAACGAGATAGTATAGTTGCTATTTATTAAATTCTATAATACATGACAACAATGGCCAGAAATTGCACGCTCAAACAAGGCACACCGGTCTTGAGGGAAAGTTCGCTCCACACTGTCCATATTCGGAGTCGAACAGAAAACCTCTCCGACATGGAAATTAAAGACGAAGTACCACAAGGCCAAGAGCCCGTTGGCTCTCCCTTGGCCTCGGGTTCCAAGACTGACTCTCTCTCTCTCTCTCTCTCTCTCTCTCTCTCTCTCTCTCTCTCTCTCTCTCTCTCATACATCATTTTTATGTTCCTTCATTTGCCAAGAGTTTGCTTTACCGTTATGTATAAAGAAAAGATAAAATTAGTGGCTCTGATTTCTTTTGCTTAAAGACTTCGTGTTATAGATATTGGTTTGTTTTAAGTTAAATCTTTGGGGACTTAGCATAACGTCCCTAATAAGAGATCGGTTTGGTGTAAAGGACTTACAATAAATTGGTTTTGCACCAGATCCTCTCGAAAAGATGATTTTAGAGTGGATCCCTCCGTTGACATCTCTCTTTAAATAACAAAACCACCCCTAATATTAAAATCACAAAAGTTACAAATATACACCTTAACAAATGTTTCAAAAAAAAAAAATTGTCTCTTTACCACCAAAATTGTTATGAAACGGTGGTTGCATCGGATATGGATGCCCACCGGATAAATACCCCTAGATTCATAGGATATGAGATTTCCCCGTCTCTATCCTGACCTCCAATTATGCCTATATATAGGGGGCTTGTGTTAATAATATAATGAGTTTTTCCCAACACGTTATCAGCACGAGCGGAGTTGCATGTCCCGGCCGATCGACCCCATCGTAGAAGAGAGAGAGAAGAGATCCCGTCGAGCATCCCGGCAAACAAGGTACGATCCCATATCGCAACACCCGGCTCCGGATCACGTCCCGTGCGACCCCGGCCCCGGCTCTCGTACTCCCCGGCCCCGGCTCTCGTACTCCTCGACCCCGGCTCAGGCTCTCATCCCGAAAGGAACCATGACCCACGTCGTGTAGTTGACGGCCAATCAGATCTCTAGTTAGAGAGAAGGGAGAGAGAGTGATTGACGGAGCTCTTTTCCCGTTTGCCGATCAGATCTCTAGTTTGAGATCAGATCTCAAACTAGAGATAACATGAATAGCTTCTATTTCTAACTATATTAATCCGAGCTCTTTTGAGATCAGATCAGAGCTCTTTTTCGACGCGGAGAAGATGATGAATAGGAACACGTCTGTTGGATTCTAAAACCCGACCCGACTGTATTATGCAGACCCGACCCGACTGTTTAATAGTACAGACCCGATCTGTATATATAGCAGGCCCGACCCGTTTATTACATGCAGGCCCGGCCCGACTGCATAGTACAGACCCGACTGCATTTGCAGGCTCGATCCGACTACATATAGTACCAACCCGACTGCACAGTGCAGGCCCGGCCCAACTGTGTTTATAGCAGACCCGACCCATCTAAGTTTGTTTTATTTTAATTGGGTTTTACACCCGATTACAAATCAACCCGACCCGCTTTATATTAAAGCCCAGACTAGACCAGACCTGGACCCAGCCTAGGCCAGGCACAGACCTCCCCAGATCCAGGCCCAATCTATTTTTGAGCCCAATGTGCTGTTTATTTAATCTGTTTTTGATCTAGACCGTCTATTTTAATATTGCATTCCGAAGCCGATTTAGATCCGATCTAGAGTATCCAAATATGGATTTTGGGTATCCGAACCATTCCAGAAGCATCGGTACGGTCAGATTTTGCTATTTCATATACATTATTTATGTATTTAACTGTTTAGCCCTTAAGGGACCAATATGTAATATCTGTTTTACAAATAAGGACTAAATTGTCCTTAATTGTAACAGACTTTACGATGCACTTATATCTTGTGTTTTCCTACATATTCCATGTGCATAAGATGTTATTTTCTTCTTTAGATGTACTTTAGATAATTCAAACCTTTTAGAAAAGCTTGGCAAGGCGCATGACGGTTCCATAGAACCCGCTCTACCTTGGCAAGTGGTTTCTAAAAGGACCCTATTAATACCCAGTATTAATAGGCTTTGTACTTGATATGTCAAATTGTTTTCTATAATATGTCTCTACATATTCATATGTTGAGTATGGTAATCATAGTAATTAATGAATATATGAACATGCGTGCATACATGAATATATGACTATGGTTAAGATAGATTTGAAGAATGAATATATGAGCATAGTAGATCTTGTAGATCTCTGAAAGACACTTAAGAAACGCTACGATCACCAGAAGATGATCACTTTGCCTGCAGTAAAGAGCGAACGATAAAACGCTATCTACTTTCTACCCAAATAATCATTCTACAACAGCAATACAGGGGATGAAGTACCAGAAGTACTCAGAACTCATAAAAGTCCACCTGATCGTTGAAAAACATAATACCCTACTGGTAAAGAATCACAATTCTAGACCCACTGGATCATTGACATTGCCAGAAGCAAACGCCAATGATTTCTACCAAGGTAGAGGTAGAGGAAGGAGAGATGGAAGACACGGCAGTGAATGACACAATAACTACCCTGGAAGAGGTAGAGACCACCCTGGAAGAGGTGGACACCAATATCATCCTGAAAGAGATGATAATTAGGGTCCTAGGAAGGACATTGGTTCGGAAACTGTCGTGCCAGTAAACATGAAAAAAAAAAAAACAATGAGTGGCCTGAAGATTACCAGAAGAAGACTGATGTTCTGAAGACATTGTACCTTAAGATTACCAGAAGAAGACTGATGTCCTGAAGACATCGTACCTAATTACCAGAAGAAGACTGATGTCCTGAAGACATCGTACCTAATTACCAGAAGAAGATTGATGTCCTGAAGACATCGTACCTTAAGATTACCAGAAGAAGACGGATGTCCTGAAGACATCGTACCTAGAAAATTCTAATTACTTCGATGAGTTTTTTCTGTCAGACATTGCTAAGTAGTTTTTATTTCCTGTTAGACATTGCTTAGTAGTTTTTATTCTGTCAGAAATTACTGAGTAATTTTTATATTCTGTTGGATATTTATATTATCGTTCTGGTGATTTTACTTAGAAATTGTGTTAGTAAGTTTTATGATTGATAATTCTCTTTTGATATTTATTGATACATATAACTTATCATTAATTTAGGAACGATGACCAACTGCAAAGAGATTTGCCTGATAGATAGTGTAACAATACATACCATACTGAAACACAGAAAATTCTTTACAAATCTTGAATATAATTCACGTATGGTTACTACAGTGGCTGGCCCTACTGACCTAGTTACAGGGTCCGGAAGAGCCCATATACTTTTACCTAATGGTACTCATTTGCTAATTAAGGATGCTCTATACTCAGAAAATTCCAGAAGAAATTTACTGAGTTTCAAAGACATCCGAGCAAATGGATATCATTTAGAAACTACAAATGAAGGCAATCTAGAATACCTCTGCATCACATCTAAAAACGGAGAGCATATTTCAATACTAGAAAAATGCTCAACCCTATCTTTAGGGTTATATTTTACCCATATTGGGGTTATGGAGTCCTATGCCACTCACTTGAACCAGAAGTTCCCAAATCCTGAAGATTTGGTCCTTTGGCATGATAGATTAGGTCACCCAGGGTCAGGTATGCTTAGAAAGATCATTTATAATTCCTATGGTCATCCTCTTAACAATCGAAGTTTGACTTTTCCAAATGACCATTTTTGTGACCCTTGTTCCCAAGGGAAGTTAATCACTAGACCTTCTTTTAAGAAAATAGAGACAGAATCACCTACCTTCCTGCAGAGGGTTCAAGGTGATATCTGTGGTCCTATACACCCTCCTAGTGGTCCATTTAGATATTTTATGGTCCTAATAGATGCATCTACTAGATGGTCATATGTGAGCCTACTCTCCACTAGAAATTTAGTTTTTGCTAGATTATTATCCCAGATTATCAAACTTAGAGCTAGTTTTCCTGATAACCCTATCAAATCTATCCGATTGGATAATGCAGCTGAATTCTCTTCTAAAATCTTCAATGACTTCTGTAATCCATCGGAATAGAAGTCGAACATTCTGTCCCCCATGTCCATACCCAGAATGGCCTTGCTGAAGCTTTTATTAAGCGCTTGCAATTAATAGCTAGACCATTACTCTTACAATCCAGACTTCCAATTTATGCATGGGGGCATGCTATCTTGAATGCTGCTAATCTTGTTAGACTCAGACCTACTTCATACCATAATTTTTCTCCTGCACAACTTGTGTCAGGTATTCAGCCCAATATATCTCATCTTAGAAAGTTTGGATGTGCTGTGCATGTCCCTATTTCCCCTCCAAATAGAACCAAGATAGGTCCCTAACGTAGATTGGGGATTTATATCGGTTTTGACTCACCTTCAATCATAAGATTCTTAGAACCCTTAACAGGTGATCTATTTACTGCTAGATTTGCAGATTGTCATTTCGATGAGACAGTCTTCCCGCCGTTAGGGGAAGATAAAGAAGTTTCTAGGCAACGCCCTGTTCCCGAAGAACGGCGTGAATTATCATGGAATACTTCCACTATGTCTCATCTAGATCCTAGATCTCCTCAATGTGAGGTAGAAGTAAAAAGGATTTTGCATTTGCAAGATATTGCAAATCAATTACCTGATGCCTTCAATGATGCAACTAATGTAACTAAGTCGTTTGTTCCAGCCAAGAATGTACCTGCAAGAATTAATATTCCAACTCCCACTGATGAAACTGCTGCACGTCAGAAACGTGGCAGACCTATAGGTTCCAAAGATTCAGTTCCCTGGAAGAGGAAGTTGAATGAAAAATCATGCCCTAAAACTCCAGAAGAAGTTAAGGTTCCAGAAGAACCTGGTCATAATGCTCCAGAAGAGATTATGGACCATATTTTTTCAGAAGAAAATATTTCCCAACGGCCAAATTTCTCTCAAACTCCTAAAGAGATCCCTGCAGTGATTATGGATAAGGTACCGGTACCAAATAATGAGAGCTCAATATTCCATATGAGGGGTGAAATTTGGGACCAAAAGGAAATAATCATCGATGACATATTTGCATACAAAGTAGCTACTGAAATAACAAAGGGCGATGATGAAGATAATGAACCACGTAGTATATATGAATGTCGACATAGAACTGATTGGCCAAAATGGAGAGATGCTATTCAAGCTGAACTTGAATCTCTCAAGAAACGTGGAGTATTTGGACCTATAGTACAAACACCAAATAACATGAACCCTGTAGGTTTCAAATGGGTGTTTGTAAGGAAAAGAAATGAAAATAATAAAATCGCTAGATATAAGGCAAGGCTTGTAGCCCAGGGATTCCTGCAGAAACCCGGGATTGATTATGAAGAGACCTATTCCCCTGTTATGGATATAGTTACGTCTAGATATCTCATTAGTCTCACAGTTTCTGAAAAACTAGAGATGAGACTAATGGATGTCGTAACGGTATACCTATACGGGAACCTAGACACAGATATTTATATGAAAATCCCAGAAGGATTCAAGTTGCCTGAAGCAACATCAAAAGTCCCAGAAGGATTCAAGTTGCCTGAAGCAACATCAAAGAGTGCGCACTCGATAAAACTAAGATGAGCATTGTACGACCTGAAGTAATCCGGAAGGATGTGGTACAATCGCCTTAGTGAATACTTGTCTAGGGAAGGTTATAAGAATGATCCCATATGCCCATGCGTTTTCATAAAGAAATCAGAAAATGGATTTACTATAATTGCAGTTTATGTAGATGACATAAACTTGATTGGGACTCCTGAAGAGCTCAAGAAAACTTCTGATTATGTAAAAAGGGAGTTTGAAATGAAAGAACTTGGTGATACTAAGTTTTGTCTCGGCCTGCAGATCGAGCGTAGCTCTAATGGGATTTTAGTACATCAATCCTTATATACTGAAAATTTGTTAAAGAAATTTAATATGGATAAATGTCACCCACTAAGCACTCCCATGGTAGTTAGACCTCTTGATATTCATAAAGATCCATTTAGACCTAAAGAAGAACATGAAACTATTCTTGGTTCTGAAAAACCGTATTTAAGTGCTATTGGTGCTTTATTGTATTTAGCTCAATGTACTAGACCAGATATATGATTTTCTGTTAATCTATTGGCTAGATATAGTTCAGAACCGACTCTTAGGCATTGGAATGGAATAAAACAAATATTTAGATATTTGCGAGGAACCATTAATATGGGATTGTTTTATTCTTGTGGTACTCCTCACTTGATTGGTTATACAGATTCAGGTTTTCTCTCTGACCCCCATAAGGGTCGATCCCAAACAGGGTATGTATTTTTGAATAACAATGCAACTATTTCTTGGAGATCGACCAAACAAACACTTGTGGCCACATCATCGAACCATGCTGAAATATTAGCCCTGCATGAAGCAAGTAGAGAATGCGTATGGTTGAGGTCACTTGTGCAGCACATCAGAAGCAGTTGCCAGTTGGCATCAGTTACCAAAGAGCCAACAGTTATCCACGAAGATAATGCCGCATGTATTGCTCAAATTCAAGCTGGCTTCATCAAGGGAGATCGAACAAAGCACATCTCACCAAAGTTTTTCTACACCCACGAACTTCAGAAGAAAAGGGAGATTGAAGTCAAGCAAGTACGGTCAAGCAACAATCTTGCGGATCTTTTCACCAAAGCTTTGCCCAAGTCTACTTTCCAGAAGATGGTGTACGGCATCGGACTGCGACGGCTATATCACCAAACAGATTGATGTAATAAGGAGGAGATGTAATCAGGGGGAGAGATGTAATAATGTAATCAGGAGGAGATATAATCAGGGGGAGATGTAATAATGGTAATGTAATTGTTAGGCGGAGGGCATCATGAAGATGCAAATTTATGCGCGCTGTACTCTTTTTCCTTTGGTAGGGTTTTTCCCACAGGGTTTTCCCATCAAAGGTTTTAACAAGGCAGCATTATGCGCACCCGCCATAGTTCCTGAAGAACTTGTTCCTAAAGAACTAAGGTTGTACTCTTTTTCCTTTGATAGGATTTTTCCCACTGGGTTTTTCCATCAAAAGTTTTAATGAGGCAATCATTAATAAATGGTGGTCATCCAAGGGGGAGTGTTATGAAACGATGGTTGCATCGGATATGGATGCCCACCGGATAAATACCCCTAGATTCATGGGATATGAGATTTCCCCGTCTCTATCCTGACCTCCAATTATGCCTATATATAGGGGGCTTGTGTTAATAATATAATGAGTTTTTTCCAACAAAAATGTTATTCTTTACTACAGTAAAATCATTATAACGATTATTTCTTTGAAAAAAAACTTGTTTTTAAAATTTTCATATTTTTAATACAGTAAAACCTGTAGCAATTTTTTTTTAAGAAATCTTTTTTTTAAAAAAAAATTCTACAATAAAATCATTATAGCAAATGTTACTCTATTTCTGAATGTTACTTTTCATGTGATTTCACTGTACAACTACTTGTAAGGGTACAATGTACATTTTCCAAACGATCTAGAAGTAAAATGAATATTTTTCAAACGGAAGGATCTACCGCTACATCATCTTTTTGTCCGTCCCTATCACTAGATATGTTGTCAGGGGCCTTAGGCTCAATACCCCTTAAATTCTATGTAACCGATTTTGATCACTTCTTGATAATCTTGAAAGATAATATGGTACTTGACAACGAAAAAGGCGCCAAGATAATTGTCGGTCATACTTTCAAAAATACAGATTTAGGACTTCAGCTTCAAAGCAATGGCCAAAACCACCTCGATACAAACTTCAAAATTTTCAAAAGCACTGGAATACAATAATCAATTATTCTGTACCTTCCTTCATGTTTCAATTAATAATTTAAGATTCGATCTCTCCTCTCATACCGCAGCTAATTTCTATGACTTCCGCTATATTTTCAAAAAATTTCTTTATAAAAAAGAATTTATTAATGAATAAATAGCATGAACCCGAGGAGGGCAGGCTGTAATCATCGGTGAGGGATTGCATTACAAAATTGTCCTGACGGCTGCGGGGCTTCAATCTTTCGGCTTGTTCCTCATCAGCTTCCGTTTATTGGCGTCAAGATACCTTTTTCTCAATCTCACAGCCTTGGGTGTGACCT
Organism: Chamaelirium japonicum; assembly: GCA_947650365.1. Classification (NCBI taxonomy): domain Eukaryota; kingdom Viridiplantae; phylum Streptophyta; class Magnoliopsida; order Liliales; family Melanthiaceae; genus Chamaelirium; species Chamaelirium japonicum. The sequence goes on along the minus strand of OX393556.1, from coordinate 55,023,033 downwards.
GCATTCAGACTATTAGTCATGCATAAAAAAAAAACTGATTGGTGTAAGCTTAGAAGAGAATCCTTGAAGCAGACTTGCCTCGATGAGCTCATCCGAAGCAACGTAACCAATCGCCTCTTCCAAGGACATCTGCAAGAATTATTTTTGTTAAAAGGAATGAGAGACTTGATTCAGATTACAATCTATAGCTTCTTCATCATCGTCCAAGTTTTATATCCCATTAAGAAAGCGTCAACTATAGGGGAGATTGGCGGACTTTTCGACCGGCTGTCAACCCTCTAAAATTTGTGCCGAAAACCTAAACACGACTTGGCAAGGGAGGGGCATACCAAGAAACCTAGAAGGGCAGTTGGCAGGTAGGGAGACCTACCTTGTCTGTTACTCAGTTTAACTCATGCAACTCGAGGGCACAACACGCGATCTAGTGT
>OX393556.1:54937442-55022105 GCA_947650365.1 Chamaelirium japonicum | reverse complement strand
ACACTAGATCGCGTGTTCTCACATGAATGTTGAACACAAATCATTTGGGTGGACGGCGAATCAATCACCACAACCACAAGAATGCACGGAGGATAAACATATACATGATTGAGTCCAAATCCGGAACGCAACAAGAATGAATTATAAGTTAACAGAGGTACCATTGATTGATACAGAAACTATGGTTGCTTTTTTTTTTTTTTTTTTGTGTGGGGGGGGGGGGGGGGGGGGGGGGGGGGGGGGGTGGTCAAATATGGTTGCTATGATACTAAAGAAAACAGCAGTAACAAAAACAATCAATGTCCACACAATCATAACAGCCATGATTAAACATATTGCCACAAGAAGAACTAGACAACACAATGAAAAGAACATACCAAGCGAGGAGGGGTCAGCCGGACATTTTCATCTTTCCCAGGAGCACGGATGTTTGTCAGTTCTTTGGTTCTTACAGGGTTCACCTATTCACATAGCAATTATTGTAAAGGTCAGTGCTGTAGCTAGAATGTAGTATAAACAGAATCATTATATTTCAACAGTGCAGTTGTCTTACGTCAAGATCGGTATCTCGTGAGTGCTCACCAACTATCATACCATCATATGTCTGTATAAAAGAATAATATAATAGCCGTAAGAAATATCTGTCTATGATGAATAACTGAGTATGAAAGCAAGCACAGCAGCAAGAATAGTTGTAGGCAAATTAAAAATATAACCTCCATTCCAGGAGCCACAAAGAGAATTCCACGAGCTTCTAGACTCGTAAGTGCATGTGCAGTGATGATTCCATTGCCCACTGATACCTGTTAACGAAGTAAATCATGAAGGATCAAGAGTTGTTTTTATAAATGAGGCATCACTTGCAGCCTTGCAGGTACTTTCGTAGATAAATTTTTGCTTTGTGATAGTTTGACAAGTAGATGTCCAACTGCAATAACAGCATCTTCATGTCTACACTTTATTCATCTATTAACACATTTTTAATCCATCAGACAAGCAAAGGGTGCACACATCAGTCATGGCCTGCTCTTTTAACATATAAATCCATCATGCCCTATCTATCAACCTACAGAGGGGTAGAAGAACCATTGCCACTGATACAAATAGATAGGGCAGCTTGAAAGAGAGCTTGTGATGCTGGAGGGACAACTTGGATAGCTTTTGGATTGATGGCAACTTGGAGAAAAAAGTTTCAGAAAGTTCCAAGTGTGAACATAGTTGAGTTATATACGAAATTACACTATGAAAGTGGTTTAGGGATTCTAAAAAGTTTGATACAAATGGAAACAATGAGTTGTTTCTGAAACTAAATAGAGAGTGAAAGAGCTTTTGATGCTGAAGAGAGAAGTATTTATCATCGAGGCGATTATTGACCTAAAAGGCCTTTGTAAGAAGCTGAGGAGTACGTGCTTGCCATCCGTTGACGTCACATGTGGCGTCACCACCAGGTCTCCCAAAGACTAGCCCTGCATAGTCGCCATAGGGCGAGCTTGCCTTGCCAGTATCAGGGTGAGCTCCCTGGTCTTCTGCACGAGCTCCCCACTGACGTCACTACCAAGTCGTCGGGCGAGCTCTCAGATCAACTTAGCTATTTTTACCTTAGGACCTTCCCAGATTTTTATTGCTCTGTCACATAGCTCGCATTTGCAATGCCACGTGTCACTATTCGTGCCGCCACGTGGACAATGAGTGGGTGACATTTTGGGCACCCACAACAGGTATGATGAATGAAACGATACAATTTAGAGTGCTAAGTACTTGTTGTGCGAGTGAATAAAAGTTCACCCATGGATAACCATCAAGTTTAAAAATCGAAAGCAATACATTATTCCATTAAAAAAAAGTGACATACAAAGAAGAGATATTATGACAACCTAGTGGCATATGAAGGATAACCATAACCAAGAAATTACAGAACGGTTCAGTGCTCTTAACCACAAGCTTGTCCCATCCATACAAGGTTGGTTTCGATAAGATCCATCGAAGTATGAGAATGTCTCATATCCAACCGTCAACCGGACTCCAATCGTGTATGAATGGGTATTGAGTTTTTACCCAAGGAAAGATTAGGTAAATTAGGGCTTGCCATGAAATATAAAAGGGAAATTATTAAGGATATTATCTTATTGTTTCAATAGTTTAAGTTGTCATGCAGACATGCAGTTCGGGAGCAACCCTTCAAGATTCCCTTGAACCGAAAAAGTGTATCAATGGAGAAATCGACATGGTTTTATATAGAGAAATTGCAGTCATTTATGACTATGAGACAAATTTTGAAGCTAAAAGTGTTTGAAACAATTTTAAGAAAAGTTCAACACTGTAAAATGGAATAATAATGGAGCACATTTAAGATGGTGTTAGGAAAGCTTTGAATATATATTCGAGACCAAGGTTTTTAGCTTCGGTTTTGGTCCGCCCCCCCCCCCCCCCCCGTGAATTGGTTTCAAGGTTTCAGATCGGTTTAGGTTTTGGTTTAAAAAATTTAAAAAAAAGGAAAAAAAAAAAAAAAAAAAAATAGAAGTCTATATTTATATATTTTTTCTATTGTTTTCTTATTAATATTATATATATACATATTATATGTTATATGTTATAACTTATAACTTAATTTATAAAAAAAAGGGGCAAAAATATTTTTCAGACTTTATAATTGTTTTAAATTTATAAAACATTTTTAAGTTTGTTGTACTGGGGCTAATCACCAAGATGTATAGCACCTCTGAAAATGGAAACCAAGTCTTCACAGGAATGCCATAGACCACAAAATACCCAAAACAATACATAAAAAGGTTCAAAGTCATTAAACTTCATGAAGATAAAGAAGCAAAACCTCACAGGGGCTACAATCTCCAAAAGCAAGCAGCCATTGCAGGTTTTTTATTGGAATGATGTGTGAAGAGATAAAAGTTAAAAATGAAACTAGATCAGATTGTGTGGCTATTGGCCAGTTTATTCAGCATTGCTCTATCAATTCAATATAAAGACTACTGAACCAACTGGGAGATACTATAAGCGGTAAACAAACCTAAAAGTAACCACAATCACTTAACATGCCCACTTGTAGAGATCAACCATAAAAGCCCTTCCCAAACACTATTCACTAGCATAGAGAAGATTCTGGCTCCCATGGGAAAATGAAGCAAAATCCCTATTGTCTGCACAGAATTGACATGCTTTCTATTGGTCACGTGGCAGCATTTTTAGTGGATGTTAGATCAATTTGGTTGGGCAAAGAAAATGATGTAGAGAACAGGTGATAACAAATGAATTCATTTTAACACCATAATTCTCGAAAGTCGATGCATTTCCCTCGATTGTGATGTTGTTGAGGACCTAGGGTATTAAGCTGATACATACAGTTACAAAATCACACCCTATGAGGACACCTCAGAAATTTATACATTTATAGATAATACATGGACGAACTCTAAGAATGACTAGGTAGAAAAGGACAACAATGAAAACCCTACATGCATAATGCATAACACTAAAAGATACTACTCTCCATATCTAACAACAGAAACTTTGTTGATGATCAGAATTTCAGCAGCAAACATAACTCTCAATATTGCATCAAAATATAGAAGAGAAACTATCTATGTTTGCAAAACTTCACGCATATTAGGAAAAGAGGAAACAACCTTATTGTGTAAAAAGTAGTAAATTTTCTTTCACTTCTGATTACATGAAACAGCTGCAGTTATTCAAGAAACCACATTCTCAAAGAGGAATGCAAAAGAAACCTACCAGTACCCCTTTCCTGACATTTCCAAGTTGTCCTCGATATTTAGAATATGCTGTTAAAATATAGAACACTTATATTAATCAAGTATTCGACAAACAATCCCCAAGGAAAAATCATAAAATCAGACAGTATAATCCAAGTACAGTATTAACATATTTGGCATTCATAGACTTGCTTCTCAGATGAACATATTGCTTTAATCGTCCCACATAAAAGAGAGGATTTTTAATGTTTAACAGACATGTAGATAGCATCTTAAGAACATAGGTCCCCCGAACAGTAAGATTCGAAAGGCATACACTCAATTCATCAATCATACTTCTTTTAGTATATATGCTTCCAAACATAAAAGTAAAATATCGCTTTTAACAAGATTGACATAAATCCAAGCCCAACAAGTGATCAACATTCGTAGAAGAGACGATGCATGCTACAAGAACTTACTATAATTTACATATTAATATTCCAGCGATAAAATACTGCACGATTACTGATGATGGTGACATAACTTCTAGATTATATTTAAAATATTTCAATACAGATCATCTACGACGATTTTCAGATTGAGCTTTGTCTCAGATTATAGAAGGAAAGAATTTGACTGGAATACCTCCACTTTTGCAGATATTTCTTAACAGATTGAACCTATGGGACCTCAAACTGTATGGAGGAGATAGTTTCAAGGAGAAGATACTGCACTCACCAAAGGAAAGGAGTGCGAAGATGATGGGGTTCTTATACTTCCTATTATTTGATGCTTCACGGCCTCCACCTCTCCCTCAGGACTCCTTTACACTTCTGCCAACATTCAGGTGATAAACAACCGCATTGCGCTGTTTCTCCAACCATTTAACCAATAAGCTTAATGGTAAGTGAAGGCAAATAGAACTGCTGAGTGCAACAGTTGTAAAAAAATTCCCAATTTCAAAGGAACCAGAATCCATGGGCCAAAGGTGACAGTGACGCATACCAAACAAGTTGGAAAACTTCACAAGATAACAAAGGCATACTAGTACGTTTGAAGCAAAAGCGAAGAGACATCTTTGCTAAAATTGTAAAGGTTTTTTCCACAAGACATGTTTAAAGACGGGATTCCGAAAAGAACGACCTTAATACAATGATTCTTGCTTTCACTTAAGAGCCACAGATTGATTAACCTGAATATGCATTCTATATGTCTGACTGTTTAGGTGTTAAGGGTCAATCCTTTGTTGTAGTGATGTACTCATGTTCTTCACTATAGATAGTTAAATGGGATAAGGGTGTGAGGAAAATATTTGATGGTTAATTTAATGGAAGTTAAGGAGCACCTTATACCAGCATCTATTAGTGACCCCTACATTGAAGTATTAACAAAGATAAGAGGCATCCAGTTGAGATTGAGAGCAAAGGAAGCAAAGAACCTTGTCCCACCTTTTGCAAAGGTGGCCACTCAATCTATTCCAGTAGATATTATTATGATTCTCTATAGTGAGAAGTACACTGATGTTGAATCTATCTTCTAGGACAATGGAGTGATGATTTTACGTGATGTGAGATTGGAGGAATGCAATGAATTGGTGAATATTTATAGGAATATTGGAAGTACCTTAAATCTTGTTACCTCTATTAGTGTAATACTTCCATGATGAAGACATGGATTACAAAGTTTTTGTCTTGTCAGCCATTGATTATCATGTTATTATCCATGAAGGTTATCTCATGGAAAAATGAGGCCTGGGGTTTGGAGCAAAGAGGAGACTTTTACCCTGAACTCAACCGACATTAAGGAGATGCACATACATAGGTCAGATGCCCCTAGTGGCCTTCAGATACCTTGCAGCATTTATTATTTGGATCCTACGATAGAAATCCATGATTATTCCTTGATTATGATCGTTAAGAACAAGATACATGGGAATCACTAGATCTACAATTGTTCAAGGGGCAACTATGGAATAAGATAGAATGCTTTCGAACAAGTTGTGTAACTTGAGAAGGTTATTTCCGAGACCTAGGAAATTTTGCTAAGATTTAAAAGCAAATTGTTATTAACAAGAGAAAAACAATAACCGCGGAGTTAGGATTGAGATGAACAATCTCTCAAGAGTGTGCTCAATGATCTGGTAGTGATGAAGAGTCAGCACTGATAGAGGTGGAGCAGGTGAATTGCAAATTGAAAATTCGATAGACGGTTTTCCTAGGTCAACAATTGATCTTACCACTATGAATAATTGTATGCAATGCAATTATGGCGTTTTGTATTGGCAAACAGTTGTGTCAAGACTATCGCAATATGAATAATTGGATATTCACTTTATATATTGTATATGTTGCATTGCATACTTTTACAGTTCTCCATGCATGCATATTTTTTTTTAATCTTCGATCTTATTTGTCAAAAATGGACCCTGATATGTTTTGTGTGAGATGTGCAAGAATCAGGTTTGAAGACTAATTTTGATACATCTTATGTTTGAATATTTTGAATCATTTTACTTTACTGAGACACTAGCCATGTAAGAAAAGTATGAGATGATGTGGGAAAGGCATACACCGATAAACGTAATTTTCTCTTTTCCGGTGTTGGTGCGTTGAAATTCTACACGTTATTGTACCTCAGTATTTGTAGGTCCAAGAGTTAGTTTGTATGTTGGTGTGGTTTCCACACAAGAGGGAGTTTTATAAAAAATTGTGGTGTGGTTTCTACAGTACTAGAGATCAGAAGCATCACTGGTGTTCAACATTGATGGCCGTCCTAGACTAGTATCTACCAAGTTTCACGTGATGGTAATTTTTTCTTTGGGTGGATAGGTTCTTCGGACTTGGTGAAGGCTGATCTATATCGGAAACAAGGTTTGATTTTCAACTTATAGGTTTTTGTGATTTTTTTTGAAAGAATTTTGAGTTTTAATTAGTGAAAAAAGTAATGTATAAATTTTTCTTTGGATTTTGTACATATTTTCTTAAATTAATTTGGATTTAAAATTATGGAAAAAATTTGTATGTGTGTGTGTATATATATATATATATATATATATATATATATATATATATATATATATATAAATATATATATATAGAGAGAGAGGTCGTTCGAGCCACCCTAGAGATGGTTTAAGTTGTCTAATTAGTTTTTTTCCTAACTGTGATTTAGTTTGCAAGATTCGAACTAGGGGTTCAAACCACACCTCTGTGTGGTCCGAACCACATTATGGCGATTCAAACTGACAGTCTAGTTTTGGGATTTAGGTCAATTTTCAATTATCTACTTGATTTTGGGTTTCTTTACAAGTTCCTACAGTTTTCTAAAGGATATAAATAGCCTCTTATGCTTTCACATAGGGTAAGTGATGCAACTAGCACAGCCGATCACTATTTCCAGCTGTGCATGGATTTTGATGTAATAGAAATAAAATATTATTATACCATGGTGTTCCCTTTTTATTTCTAAACACTTTTGGTTCTTAATTCGCGTTGATCTAGCGCTACATTTGGAAGTTATAGTTGTTTTTATTATAGGCTAACTCAGGTGTGATAGTTGTGTTCGCAACAACTTATCTACTTGGTTCATTAATGAAATAAATAGGCATTGTTAGATTGCTTCATCCAATGAATGTGATCAAAGAAGATTTAAATCATGATCAATGTACGCAATTAGAAAAGCCTTGGATGGATGGTATCAAAGAAAATCCCCAAAAGGAAATCCTAACCCCCCCCCCCCCCCCCCCCCCCCCCCCCTCCCCCTCCTATTTCCACATGTTGCCAGCACAGTTACTGTTCATGTGAACAATAACCCCGAGTACTGTTCACCGATTACTGTTCATGTGAACAGAAACTGCGGGATGAGGTTCACGGTACATGAGTTCCGCCCGCTTTCTCTCTCTCTCTCTCTGAGTTTCTTTTTTGTTTGGGTTGCATCCAAGGGTTCATGACTCCATAGGCTTCATCCTATATTAACCCATCATAGAACCCTAATAATACAAAATGGGATTTTATTTGAGAAGAGGAAGATCTGAATTGTTTTGAAGAAACCCTTGGGGTGAGTGCCTCGGAGCATGAATCCCAATCGTCCATCGATCCTTCGACTTGTCTTTTTCATCCCCTCATCCTCACCATATGTTCCTACCTTCTCCACGACCGAAATCGTCTCAAACTAGTGGCAAATTAGCACTGATTGCTCTTCGTCCTTCTCCAAAGCTTCGTTCGGCTTTGAACAACGATCTTCTCATCCATCCCTTCTCTACCGCAACTTCATCTACTCATGGAGAGCAATTCGAAGAGCTTCCGACATTACCTTGGTACTTTTAGGGCTACAGATTCATAGGTAGCTTCGTTCCAAAGGTAGTCCATATCACCATTACCCTTTTCTAGATCTTTCCACGACCATAGTCACCATATAGAAACCGTTTGCTTAAAATCTAATCACTGTCCTGAATTTCCATCATCCCTATATTATATAGAACTTGATTCAATTTGGTCCATATTTGATTCATCTTATGGAGGAGTTATCTGATATTAGGAGCCTACATTGTTATGCATAATTGTGTTGATTGCAAGCTTACCAATGTTAATATCTAATTTTAACTTGTGTTTCTCTTGCATGTGTTATAGCTTAGATCAAGCTAAAAGTTCTAACATCTTGATAATCTTAATTGCTATCACATGTTTAGTTGTTTGATAAGTGTTTTGCTCTTAAGTATCATTACTAAATTTTAATTGTTGAGCATTAGTTTAAGTCTTGTTTGTATACATCATCTAGTTAGCAAGCTTGTCCGCATCAATAAGATTTCATGAGAGCACTTCTAGCTCTATTTTTTGCGATGACTCATTCTTATACTTCTTGATGATTCTTCAAGAATTTATTCCTTAGTTTTGAAGTCTGATTTCATGACAGATTAATCTTTAAAGAACAAGAGCTTCTAAGTCGAATGAATCAAAGTCTTTTCCTTGTTGTTTATCTTTGTACTTTGTCGGGGAGAGAGAGAAGGGATTCAATGGATTCCAAATAGTTGCCTTAATTCGGTGAATTTCATATTGATGAGCATGTGGATTTCCTTTGAGGCATGTTGCTCGAAGGGCAGGATTCAAGCGTAGAGCTCTATAGTCTATACAAAGGCATCTACAAGAAGGGGCTAAGGACGGGTGACAAGTTCATGGATTCGACTACAACTCCCATTGGATCGAGGAATCATAGTATTCGTTAATGGGTACAGTTCCTACCCTTGTGTTATAACTCCTTAAGTTTCTAGTGAATGGTTGGCATGGGTGCATGCCCTATGGCCCTTTTCGTCTGGGTTTGTCACAAAAAAATTTTGTGCGTGCTTTTCTGGTTGCTTCTAGCACGTTTCATTGCACCATTTGAGAATTGTGTGGATTCGATTTCGTTGCTCATCTGAGAATTCATAAGCATCATCATCTAACCCATGTTGCATAAAATTCTCATTGTACACTAACCTTGCTTCTAGAGTGCGATATATATTAGCTTTGAAACCATATTATGGAAAGGTATTTGCAAGTGTGAACATAAGAAGGTATCAATGAAGGAGAGAAATATCTTGGATAAAAGAGATCTCCAAGATGAGCTTCAGAAGAAATTTTCCCCAAAACAATGAGGGTGCTCACATAAAAACATCACATGGAGCCAGAGATCACATATCATGTAAGCTAAAGGAAGGAGTAGGAACATCGCTTATTTTATGAAGCGTGAGGTGAAACAAAAATGACATTAGAGAAGGATGGAAAAAGTTTGGAAGAAAAAAAAGAAGAGATTGAGATCAACTTCGTTTGTAGTCTTTTCAATTGAAAGAAGATTTTTTCAAACTATAGAATGGGAGAGAGGTGAACATAAATAAGATTGAGATCCATAGCCTAGATACAAAAGTTCATGGATTAAAGAGAAAGGAAGTCAAAAAAAAAATCTACTTTTTTTTAATCACTTTTGAATGTGATTAAAAAGGATTTGATAAATTGTTGTATGGCGTACATAAAGAACTATTTTGTTGTTCTTGATAACCTTCATGGAGCAATATCCCAATGGAGTGACACTGAAGAGTGAAGACTATAAACCAGTTAGTTTGATTAACCGCAAACATAAGAATTTTTTTCCAAGGATGGTGATGGCTTGTGAGGTCATCATGGGTATCACAAATTGAGGAGGTATTCTTTTGAAGGCCAACTTTGAAAAGGAATGTGATAGCATTAATTCATTTCCTGATGGTAGATATTGAAGGGTATTCTTTTAGTAAGAAATGGATAAGATTGGTTACAATTCAACGGAACTGCTCAGTTTCACGGCATTAGTGAATGGTGGTCCTTTAGGTTACATTAATGGAAGTTGTTAGATAGACAAGGAAAAATTTTCAATGACAACATATATAACCCTTAACAAAAATGAATGGCAAAAAAGGATTTATTAAGCTGACCCTAAATAGATAGGACATGGCTTGATGGTAACAGTTACGATTAAATAGAAGGGTTAAGGGATGTGATTGTGCACCACCTTGAACATACAACAATTATGTTTGCAGCTTGACATAAAACAAGACTAAGAATCTTCATGGTTAATTTCTTCAAAAATGTTTCCTTCATTATAGGATCCACATTGTTAGTCATCCACAATACAACTGTATTAAACATCATTTGGATTAAATATTAGAAATTTTATTATAATTGAATAAAAATTCAAACATCTACTAAATAACGAGGTAAATTATAATTGGGGCTTCTACATCATTGTGTCAAACGATAATTTCTATGAAGAACATTGTTCCCTCTGTGTTCTTGTGTCGATCCAGCAGGAAGCATATCCTGTCATTTTCATCTTTATCAGGAGCCATTTCTTCTAAAACATCAAGAAAACCAACCATATTTACAAAATACGTGTTCCCGAGTTGCTTTGAAGAACATGGAGGATTAAGTATAAAAGCCACTTAATATGAACTGGTTGGACATCTGGTTGTACCATCCGTATTCTACAACTACTAAACCAAGTTTATAGAATCGCACTCTATATTTATAGTATCTTTAACTTTTGTTTAGCTTTATCAATTGCACATGCTGTTATCTTCACCGTTATGGTTCCATTTGATGCATGATCAAAGCTTTTGAGGACACAATCAATTCTTTGTCGAGTTCATTGGTTCTCACAACAGCTGGGAAAGGGGTGGGGAGAGCTCTGTTTTCATGCCTCCTAAGCTTTCCTTGAGTATAGGTGGTGGCAACGAACAAGGGGGCTCAATAATGCTCTATAGGGAAGACATAAATTGTAGTGAGGGTTCGGAGATAAGGAGGCATGTAACTAATTTACTATTGGATTTAGGTGAAGGGAGGGAGCAAGGATAGGGATAGAGAGAGAGGGGGATGAATGCAATTCAAATGTACAGATAACTTGAGTTGGTTAAGGTTAGTACTTAAAATGGCACATCCATCATAGTTGAGATTGATGGTCTATATTATCTGATACATAGTCACCAAGTTCGGGTTCGGCAATAAGTCGGCGAGGGTAAAACTCGGAAAAGTTCGGTAAAAATCGGAAAGTTCGGGAAAAAAACGGATAAAAGTCGGGGAAAAAAACGGGTTCGGGTTTTAATCGGTGAGGGTGAAATTTGGAAAAAATCGGAAAGTTCGGGGCCTTCAAAAGTGAAGTTTTTTTACTTTTTATCCTATATTTATGCAGCTAAGACATTTCTAACGTGACTTAGATAATTTCGTATCGCCTACAACACAACTTCATCAATAATTCACTGATTTTTCAATTGCAGTATTACTTCATGAGTTTTTTATTTGGAGTATTAGTTCACTGTTTTTTTAATTTCGTTACTGATTTTCTATCATGATATGCAAAAGATTAATATTACCTTGATATGGAGAAGATTAGATGTCCGAAGAAGGCGGCGGAGAAGAGAAGAGAGGCGGATTGGCTGTCGGCTGCTATCAAACCCTTGATATGTTGTGCTGCCGGCTGCTATCGAAGTCTCGAAGAGAAAGGGCCGGCTGCTGCCCCAAATAACAAGGGAAAATTATAAATTTGTTGCCCCATATATCATAAACATAAACAGGAGGAGAGAAAGGCTGACAATTGGCAGAGGTAGAAGAGAAAAAGGTGCTGTGCTGCCGGCTGCTTACCCCGTCGCCAAACCTCGTTGTAATCTCGAAGGTGCTGTGCTCAAGAGAGAAAGGTGATGTGCTCAAGTGCTTCCCTCGTAATCCTGTCGCCGACCCTCTTCGGGGAAAGGAGGAGGCCGCTCAGGTCCCAGGACTCAGGAGGAAACCGCTCGGGAGAGAGGAAAGGAGGCCGCTTGAGAGGAAAGGAGGCCGCTCGGGAGTCGGGAGGAGGCCTTTTTTTTTCAATTTCTGTCAAGTGTTAACCCTAGCCGCTGCTGCAGCTCGAGACTGTACCAACCCAACCAAATGACGTGGCATCCGATCACAGCTCACACACTGACGGCTGTGATCCAGACACATGTGTGTCTGGGATTGTGTCACAAAAGTCGGGAATAAATCGCGTTTTTTAAACATTTTTTTTCAAAAAAACGGCAAAACATCGGCGATTTTTGTAACTTATAAAAATCGGGAAAAAATCGGTAACAAGTCGGGTACCCAAAAAGTCGCGTTTAAAACGCGTTTTTTTGAAAAAAACGGCGAACTTTGTTACTATGATCTGATATACATAGACAATCAGGCCAGGATTGGGCCTGGACTGAAGATATCATTACACGTCTGTGCTAGATTTCAACCTGAAAACAAGGGATGTAAATATTGGGAAATGTTGAAATCATTGATCTCCCTATAACTTATTTCTAGTAGTTAGTTTAATATTTTGTAGGATTTTCTTCATAGAGAGCTTATACAACATTGAGTTTCCAACTGATGTCATGGTATTAAAACTTTATCAATCTACAAAGGATCCTGACGAGGAAGTCTAGTGAGAACAAATTCAAAAAAGACTATAGAGTGGTGATGGGGAATATGAATATTAGATATATGCAGCCTTACATGCTTCTATGTCCTGATTTGTGGGCCACATTCAAATCTTTACTTATTCAGCAACACAATACAATCACTCCTTTCCTTTTTCTTCTCCACTTTCAGCATGCTGTAACTCTAGATTTAAATTTTTTAAATACATATCACTCAACTAATCAAAGACCTTGGCGTTTTATTCTTTCCACACATCACAAGCATTTGGACTGCATCTTCTACACAATTTAACTGTGAATAACCTATCACTCATCATAGTTGCTTCAACAATCAGTTATATATATTGCCAACAAAACACTAAGTCAGTTCTAGCATCATCCCTCCTGCATAATTAACCCCAGTGTACCAAAACTCGGTCCGACTCGACTCGACTCGGCCAAAAATCGAGCCAACTCGGCTGGAAACTCGGACCAGTCACTACTCGGGTTGTGACTCGGTTCAACTCGGGCTGACTCAGTCAGAATAGGGAACTACTCGGGCTATTTACTCGGTCAAAATAGGGAACACACACACACACACACACACACACACACACACACACACACACACACACATATATATATATATATATATATATATATATATATATATGTAATTACCGAGTTGCCCGAGTCGAGTTTCAAGTCGAATCTTCGTGTTACTCAACTCGGTGGACTTTCGAGTCGAGTCCGAGTTCCGAGTTTTTGAACACTGATTAACCCTCCAACATGGACCTATTCTTATATTAATTATAGGATGATAATGGCCAGTATCTGATGGATTAATGTGCAAGTTAAACCCCAAGAAAATGTCAAGATACCTGCTGCTTGAGTGGTGAGTTAAACATTAATTACTAATCAAATCCTTTATTATAGTTAGAAACTGACCTTTATTACAATTGAACATAACAACTTCTATATTAAAATTTTTATGGGAAATTTAAATGCAAAATAATGTCATCTATGATTCCAAATGCAGACGTACTAAGAAAAGCACGGTGCATGAATCCAGTGCCACGTGTATCACTGCTAAATACACTTCTATAGCCAACTAAGCCCCTGTATTAGAAACAAGAAACTATTAGACAAAACAGGTGACAAACTACAGCTTCAAAATGCTAAATTCTTCCGTATAAACAATTATGGACCACTAAGAAAGGTGCAAGAATGTCAATAATTTATACAGGATAATCAACTATACCAAAAAAGAAGCATATTAAAGGGAAGAATGCAAGAGAGCTAATCATTGAGCTGGATCACTACAAATAACTCAAAGACTCTGCTGTAGGATAAAAATATTTTTTTCCCATAGGGATTTGGCCTATAAATCATGTTGAGAAATATACCCAGAACATTTCTAGATACACATCCAAAAAATGAGAAATCTCAATAATTCAAGCAGTGTGAATCCATTGTAAATCTTAGGAAATAGGCTATAGTAGAAGTCCAGCCAACTTTCACAGGCCATCAAGCCCAAGCACCTTATACAACTCATGACGCGATGCAATAGTATCATACAACTTAGTTACCAAAATACAGAAGAGTGTAAGAGTCTCTTTTTTAATACATAACCATTTAAAATAGTTCTTTGAACTAAAACACGTCACATCAATATAGTAAAAGTGGCTATTCATGGCAATTGATCATCTTGTCCAAGAGCAACTTGATTACATGGATATTTGCAAAATGAAAACTATTTGAAAATGACATAAATGGGACCAAAATCCCAAATAAGCCGTGTTTAAACACACATTCAACGAAAGATGATGTAGGTATTTGAGATTAAATTAACTTCGTAAGGGTGAAGTCAAATTAACTAGAATCTAACAATGTGTTGGACATGTCATGAATAAGGTTTATAGTTTCAGCTAAACCGATCCATTTCGGATCGGTTTCGGTCGGAGCCGTACCAAAACCACCCTTGATCCCATGGTTTTGGCCGCCCTTTGGGGGAAAAAAGATTGAAAAAGGGGAGGAGAAGAGAAGAAAGAAGGAAAAAAAAAACACATGCATCCATCCACCGTTGTTGCTACTGTCAGATCCCAAGTCAATTTTTCTACAGGGGACCCTTCTTGGTCCATCAAATTCAAAAGAGTATATCATGCCACCTTAAATCTAAACTCCAGGAGTTGTATTCCATATTGGATTCCGTCTCGAACTCTAGTTCCCAAGACGACTCCACCTGGAAGTGGAGTCACTCAGGATCTTTCAAGGTGAAGTCATTTTATCGTTTTGTAAATGGGGGAGGGTTAGTTTGCCCAATAGCCATCTCACTTTGGAAGTATCCGACCCCGTTGAAATGTAGAATTTTCATGTGGTTAGCCCTAAAGGAGAGGTTTCTTACGAGAGCTCATCTGCATCACCGGAACCATTCTAGCATCACGGATTTATCTTGCGTATTGTTTGGTCAAGGGAGGACATCAACCATCTATTGTTGCACTACTATTTCTCAAGAAGCATCTAGAAGACTAAAGGCCCAACTAAAGTTAAAGGGCCATCTAGATTCTATCTTTTCCCTCTGGCTGGACAGCTAAAGAACCTGGAGAGTCCAAAAGAAAGCTAGGTGTGCTTGATTCTTCATAGTCATATGTGTTTGCTACGAAATCTGGAAGGAACCTAACGCTCGTGTTTTCATAGGTAAAGATTCCACTGCTAAGAATGCTTGGGGTTCTATCTTGGCGGTGGCTAAAAACTTATCTACAGAGCTTTCTGCAAAGTTAGCTTCGGAAATCAAGCCTATTATCTGTAATCCTATTTGAAGGTGTTCTTCCTCCTAATTTTTAATAATATTAGCTTGGGGTAAGTATTAACCCCATCCTCTCTTCCTTAGAGAGGAATTTCTTTAAAAATAATTTATAAAAAAAAGATGTGGGATGTTGGAGGAGATGCCTATGATCCACTTGAGAGCTTCAAGTGCTTGAGATTGCAATTCTCTAACTTCATGGTGGACCTATGATTTCCATCAAAGAAGGTGATGTCAATGATGCCGTTGTTGGAGCTGGGTCAAATTGAAAACATGTTTTTTTTAATTCTTGGAGGTTTTTTTTTCAACCGAATGGTGGATATAGCAGATAGTTAATTTATAGTGTTAACGTCATATGGGGGTTTACTATGAATGATGAAAATGGTGAATGGTTAATTTGCAATATTGATTTTATTTTTGTGGATTACGAATGTGTTTCATGGTTATTCATTTAGTGATTTTATATATGTTTTGAACTTTTTTATGTTTATTGTTGATATTTTAGACCCAAAAATAATTTATATGTTGATGTATCCCGAAGTATTCTATTCTACTTTTTCAAGAATTACCATATCAACCTATATGTACTGTATATATGTATATCCCCTATCAATACAAATGCTATCATAGGTTACAACAATGTCTGTTTCCCTTATCACGTACCAAGAATTGACCAAAAGATGTAGTCCTTTAGTTTTCTTATGTTGGATATTCTTTCAAAAAGATCTTCACCTTTTAAAGGTTGTTTTCTAAATCCTATTGTAAAAAATACCAAAACAATGGTATATTGCATATTCTATTATATGCTTATTCTTACCACCTACGAAGCACGGACACTTCTTAGAGGGCCCCGTGTCCGTGTCGGACACGGACACGGCCCGGACACGTGTCGGACACGGCTCCGAAGTGTCCTGGTTTTCTTTTGTCCAGGACACGGCCGGGATACGACAGGGACATGGCACAACCATTGTTTGCATGCGATCGGGGATGAGTTGGATGATTTATTTGGGGCTTGGTGTAATGGACGGTTGTGATTAAGATTTGGCTTTAACTTTTATCCTCTAAGGCTATAACATCATAGGATATAATTAATAGGGTTTTTCTTACAAATATTAAGATAAACTTTTAGCAATAATTCTAAAACTTTGTGGATTTTGTGCACTTTATTGGACGGTTGTCATTACCCTTATGACCTCTACTGAGGATCCCATAGTGCCAAACCCGATCCCATAGTAAATAAACTTCATTTTGCCCTCTTCAATTCAGTTTTGATTAGATTGAATCATTGAAATTACCAAAAGAGGAAATTTAGTAGTTGTCAAATTGGGGTATTGTGCTACTATTGAAATTTCTTAAACATAACCATAAAGTAATTTCATATCTAGTTGGAGCCATAGTTACCAAATCGGAAAATGAAGAAAAAAAAACGGCAAAGGAAAAAATCAGAAAGATACGATGAAAACGGGAAAAAAAAGAGAAAACATCGGAAAAAACAAAAAAAGAATCTTAAAAATTATACCAAGTATGTATATATGTCATTTTCCAACATTAAGTAATCAAAAGTTCAAAACATATAGCATATGTGTTTATTAAGCACGAACAAAATAAAACCCGAACCCAATTTAAACCCGGACCAAACCCGACACGTTTTATACACGTTTTTCCCATTTTAAACGCGTATAAAACGCGTACCGACGTTTTTTTGAAAAAAAAATTCTGTTTGCTACGACTTTGGATCAATACTCATTTTTTTTCAAAAAAATGCCCGATTTGGTAACTATGGTTGGAGCATGCTTTATGAATTATTCTTCGAAGTTAAGCATCTCTATGTAGTAATGTATTATATATTTGTAGACATTGAAATATTGCCTAAAGCTAGAGAATCAGAAATTTGGCTAAGTCTGGAAGACTTTATTTCCCTGATGACCAGGGAAATTTTGCTTCCTTACATTCTGAAATTTGGCTAAGTCTGGAAGACTTTATTTCCCTGATGACCAGGGAAATTTTTCTCTGCACTCAGAAATTTGGCTAAGTCTGGAAGACTTTATTTCCCTGATGACCAGGGAAATTTTGTTTTACACTCAAAAATTTGGCTAAGTCTGGAAGACTTTATTTCCCTGATGACCAGGGAAATTTTTACTTCCTTACACTTTATTTCCCTGATGACCAGGGAATTTTTTCTCTATACTCAAAAATTTGGCTAAGTCTGGAAGACTTTATTTCCCTGATGACCAGGGAAATTTTGCTTCCTTATACTTTATTTCCCTGATTACCAGGGAAATTTTTCTCTACACTCAGAAATTTGGCTAAGTCTGGAAGACTTTATTTCCCTGATGACCAGGGAAATTTTGTTTTACACTCAAAAATTTGGCTAAGTCTGGAAGACTTTATTTCCCTGATGACCAGGGAAATTTTTTGTTTTCCTACACTTTATTTCCCTGATGACTAGGGAAATTTTTGCCTACACTCAGAAATTTGACTAAGTCTGGAAGACTTTATTTCCCTGATGACCAGGGAAATTTTGCTTTACACTCAAAAATTTGGCTAAGTCTGGAAGACTTTATTTCCCTGATGACCAGGGAAATTTTTGTTTCCTTACACTTTATTTCCCTGATGACCAGGGAAATTTTTGCCTACACTCAGAAATTTGGCTAAGTCTGGAAGACTTTATTTCCCTGATGACCAGGGAAATTTTGCTTCCTTATACTTTATTTCCTTGATGACCAAGGAAATTTTTCTTGCTTCCTTACGCTCTGAAATTTGACCAAGTCTGAGAGTAAGGAAAGTACTATATCCCTATCGTCCAAAGGCTATATCTAAGTCAATAGAATGATACTTAGAGATGAGCATCCTTCGACAAGCCGATATACAAGGCCGAAGAATAATCAAGCTTAAGCTCCTACAAGTAAGCTTACGCTAGATTTCGACAAACTCATTGAACCTACCAAGTCAGAAAGGATCGGATCAAGAGTTAACTTGGTTAAAATCTAAGTCGCAGTAAGTCGATTCGGATTTAAGACCCGAACCACAAGTCGTTTTAATCAGACCGGTTCACTCAAGCTCAAAAGGATTAAGCTACCAGTGGAAGTTACAAAACCACTCGAATATGATCCTAACCATCAAGGAAGTTATGTAAACCGCCTGGAAGTTTCTCTAACCATCCAAGGGAAGTTATAGAAACCACCAGGAGGTTGCTTCAACCACCCGAAGTAGTTATTCTCTACAATAACTACTTCGACCCTTATAAAAGGAGGGACAAGAAGAGAAGAAAGCATCTTTGGCCATAGCAAGAAGAACCTAGAAAAGCTCCCGACTGAAGATACTTCAAAGCTCCAAGATATCCCGGAGAAGAAGGATCGAAGATCGAAGCAAACCAAAGAAAATCGAAGACCGAAGATCGAAGATGGAAAATTGAAGTTTCAAGTCCGAAGCAAGTCGAAGAACAAGCGAAGAACAAGTGAAGATTCTAGGAGAAGAAGAGTAAAGCAAAGCCCCTAGCCGATCACGCGCAAAGCCCGGAAGGATCAAGCACCGCAACGCTCTTCTCTTTTCATTTTCTCACTTGTTGTAATCTTTGTACTTCGAAATCGAGTATCAAAGGATCAAAGACGGATTTCCCCGCAATCTCCTGATATACATTTTGTACTCCGCTCCCTCGAAGCGAGTCCTTTGAAATTTGTACTTGAGTGAAAAATCAAATATTTGCTCATAAAATATTATTTATATAAAATTATAAACATTAATTGCCGTGTCCTAACCGTGTCGTGTCCTTCATTTTTGAGAAAATGTCGTGTCGCCGTGTCCGTGTCGTGTTTGTGTCTGTGCTTCATAGCTTAGCACACTTTCTTTAGGTTACATGTCCAATGCTTCACTTATGAGAAAATTTAAGAAACTATATCAAATTTAGAGCTTGAGGCATTATTTTTAATCCTAATTCAACCCAACAATTAAAGGTTGCAATTCATAATTCTTATCTAAGGTAATCTTTGGTACATGTCAATTGAGGATTAATGTCAGGTCCAGAACAAGTTTAAAAGTATACTAAAACAATGATGAACCATACATTGATCCATAAATCCAACCACAGAGATGGGAGACTGGACTCGTCAGTTAAGGCATTCTGTAGTTTAAGCTTGAGGTGAAATGTCCCCAAGTTCTCGACATAATTCACATGTTTATTGGTAATGATGCAAAATAAGTCTTCTTTCCCGATTCCAGGCTTTTACTTCAAGTACAAATTAATTAGCTATAGTTCTGTTGTCAACTAAAGTTACTGGGGTTAAAAGCTATACCAAGGTTGTCATCTTAAGGGATCGAGATGTGGATGCATGTCTGCATTTCAGTTGTCCGCCCTATTTTGGGCAGTAGTCTCCCAAAAACATGATGCACGGTGTTCTTGCTAATAATAGGGTACAAGCCTTTAAATGGCATCAATTGTGTTCTTGCTTGTCATACGACCAAGAAGAGTAACTTTTCGTCTTTGGGTAAAAGATCACAGGTATCTGGAGATGAATACACAAGCCAAGAGTGATCCTAGGTGAGCTTCTAGACCAGCAGGTACTTATTTTTATCTAGCTGTTAGACCAAAATTCTCGTTCAGAACAGTGACCCTTCAAACTGTTTTCAAAACCATGTAAATCCTACCATACAAATGATTAAGAAAGACACCCAACTATAAAAAGACGGAACAGGCAAATCTCACAAATAAGTTACCAATAAAACAATAAGCAAAACCACAGTTGAAAAGAATATTGAGGTAGATTGAATCCGCAGCAAGGAATTTATTGCACATGAATGTCATGTTGTGTCAAATAAGACAGATTCTAGATAATAAAATATAACAAATACTACTAAATTTCTGGCTCATGAAATGCTTAACATATATGATAGCTGAAGAAATTGTGAAAACCAACCTAGATGGACAAGTCATTGACATTCTACTCCTGCCTGTACTCCCTGGAACAGGACCCATATCAATCACCTCAGCTCGTCTATGCGAAAGGGCTTCCATCACAAGGCCCACATGCTCTTCGTTGACCTACAATATTGAACTAGTCGTCGAATCAATTGCTTATTTAAGGAGACATTGCAGATACCACGCAAACTTATTTTTGTGAGTACCTCAATTGTGACTTCTTCGATAGGCTCTAGCTTCGCACCGTTCTCAGTTTTATACCTGATGAAAGAAGATTTCATTACTTCAGTAAGCAAATCACTAAAGTAGTATTAAAAACAATGAAATTAAAAGAATATCCTAAGATAGTAGCCAAAATTTCATGAAACATCAATAACTAGGAAATTGGATACTGCAAACTAGACAAAAAAAAATAGACGGAAGGATAGAGTGCATGTGTGCACATGCAGATGCAACCACAGTTTTCACAATTGAAACTAAACATATAACTGTGAAGAGGTCCGATGTTGTAAACAACATTACACCCCTCAATATCAGAGAAAAAAGACGATAAACTAACATTAAAAATTGACAATAATTCGTCTCAAAATTACTAGGAACATAAGATATGAATACGGATATTAATTGAATCTTAAGATTAATATCACCATGAACGCAAATAAATACGAACACAAATCAGATATAAGCAACAACCATATTTGGTGAATCTTGGTATGAATCGGCTACGTGGATATTGCTAATAACCAGATTCAACAAAAATCAATGCAGACAAAATTGGACAAAAACTATTCCCCCATCCTCGTCATTATCAGCATTATGTCAAGTTTGGAGGATAAAGAAAAGGTGAAAAACAGGGGAAGAATGGAGGAAGAGAATCGTGAAGAGGGTCCATCAAAAGAGGGAAAGAGGGGTGAGTAAGAGAGCATGGTTTAAGGGTTCGTCCAAACCAGAACTGATTCAAACTTTTCTCGGCTACATGAATCAGAAGGGGACATTTTGGTCAATCTAAAATGGAACACCTCTTCAAACCCGAAATATGCATTAGTTCAGATCCGGCTTTACCAAGTCGACTGGATCAGATCTTAATAGGCTAAATCAGACCCAATTTGGCCAAATCAGACCAAAATTAACCGAATCATACCCAACTCATGAAAGAGACCTGAATTATACGAATAAGACGTTTTTTAATTTTTTACTAATTTTCAAGACTTCTTTCCAAAACGGACGAACACGAGTCAGTAATTGTTCATTTTTGCTCGGATTGAACCAAAGCTAAAGAGAATAAATATGTGAGAGGGAGAGAGAGAGAGAGAGAGAGAGAGAGAGAGAGAGAGGGATGTAGGGACCCGTAGAATTCCCTAGGTATGGGAAATGGAGGGTATATATCAGTCCTCTCATATAGGCAAGATGTTAGGGGCCCATAATGAGTCCAACTTGAGCCTATTAACAATTTAAGTTAATGTCCAATAAGGGTTTAAGTTTAAGTCCAATAACAGCGTAGATCATATGCGTGAACCCAATTAAGTCGAGTCAAGAGAATTATAGCATAATCATGTTGGATTCACACACAATAATATGGTCCAGGTTTAGTGGAACATCGCCCTAAACTAGGCTAGTAGAAAAATCAATCTGAAAATCCAATTGAACCTTGGAGACGGTCAACAAAAAGTAACAGAAAATTGAGTACATCAAGGGCAAAGCAGTAAAAATGTTTGGGCGAAATGATAATTTTACCAAAAAAGGCAAAATAGTCAAATTGGACATTTGATATGCATCGATTACCATTACGTGGAAGAACCTCGACTCCTTGTGAGAATTTGAGGAAGACAAGATCAGCACCATAAATCTTGTTTAAGTTTAATAATATTGGAATGTTTTTTTATTTATTTCTTCGTTGTTTTAGGCCTGTTTTCGTATTTTAGTCCATTTTATGCAAGTTTACCTATTATTGTTCTTGCCCAAGTCATGGGGGATGTTCATGGCTGTTTTTTGGAGCTATTCGGTTGATTCTGAGCTCTCTGGAGGTGATTTCCAGCTTTATTTAATAAAATGGGTTGTGTGCGCTTGCGGAGTGCTGACGGCATAGTAACAAAGTTCAGCGTTTTGAAAACACTCGTCTAAAACGCGACTTAATGGGCAGCCGATTTGTTACCTTTTTTCCGATTTTTACAAGTTACCAAAATCGCCATTTTTTACCATTTTTATTGGAAAAAAAATGTTAAAAATGTGTTTTTTTGCCGAACTTTGTGATTGTATCGATGATGAGTCCAAAGACATTGAAATTCAACTTCCTTCCAATGACATTGAATTCATGGAGAATGAGGAGAATGAAGAGAATGAAGCAAGAGAGAATGATGCAAGTTTAGCATTGGATGCTCTCGATGACACAATGGAAGCTTAGTTTCTTTTTCCTATTCTATTTTGATTAGTAACTATTAGACAATGGACATCTTAAGCTTTGCAATATTTTCTTTTGGGATGCCGTTATCAACTTATCATGATGTTCGTAAATTAGTATGTTACTTTGTCGGGTTGTTGTTTGATTGCTTACTTGCATTTGCATAGTTGAATGAATAACTTAGTTGATTTGTTGTTGTTGACCTATCATCTTATAATCGCGTTAGAAATATCTTAGTTGTTTAAATGTAGGCTTAAAACTTGACTTTTGAAGGCCCGAACTTGCTGGTTTTTTTCCAAATTTCACCCTTGCCGATTAAAACCTGAACCCGTTTTTTACCCTGATTTTACCCCTTTTTTCCCAAACTTTCCGATTTTTGCCAAACTTTTCTGAGTTTTACCCTTGTCGACCTATTGCCGAACCCGAACTTGATGACTATGGCTGATGGTCAAAATTAGATCCTGAAACCGACGGTTAGATCGATACAACTTAAATTAATTGATGAGGTGGTATAATGGACTTCAATTCGGCACTTGATAGGCTTTTAAGATAAGCCCAAAGGGGTCCTTTCCCTTTCCCATCGGCACCGCTCCCCTCTCTCTCTCTTGACGTGCTACCAATGGAATCCCCCCCTTTCGTCCTTTTCATGCGGAAACCGTCGTCCCCCTTTCTCTCTTTTTATTTCTTTCCTCTTTTGGCCCAACATCCCACCATCCATTCTCATCCTTGGTAGATCTCCACCTCCACCATGAAATCCTAGATTATAAAAGAACAAGAGAGAAGAAGAGAGATTAGATTTTGATGAAAAGTATTCCTCCATGTGAGACGTTAGGGTTGAGTCTCATTCCCTCCCTATTCCTCGATTTTGCCTCGAGAAGATAACACTATAACAGTGTGATAAATCGAAGGATCCGACAATTTCAATCGACGGCCTTTCTCCGGGAAGGTTCTTCCTTTCAACCCGCAGCGATTTGTCATCCGTTTGTATCTATCTTTCTCTTTTTCATGTTCTTCGTTTCCGCACCCCTTTTCATTACTTTCCATCGCCTCCACGTCGCATCGCCACCATATCCATCCTCGTATCATCTCTAGTTGAAGCCCATTATACGCCATAACCGTCATTATTTTATTCTTGATCATCGACCCCTTTTGCAAACATATTTAGCTGGTTTGTCTTTATAAATCTGATGCATATTGCCTTCTTTAAACTAATAACTGTTTGTTGTTTTTACAAAATATGTACACTGTTTCGATCATAACTTTAGATCCATTAATCCAATTGAGCTAAAATTTAAATCGGTCTTTCCTCATATAAAGCCCATCATTTTTCTAAATTTTCATCAATATAGCCTACTGGATCACCCAAAAAAGATGAAAATACCCATGGTTGTCATGTTTTCAAGATTTCCCCATTCTCCCCAGAAACTTAGTGTAGGTTTGCCCTTGCCAACATCAGAATTTCTGTCATATTTGATGAAATAGGATCTATCGCCTCCATCACAGCTCAGCCTCAATATTCAAGGTACATATATTGAGGAGTCGGCCTCGCCAACAAACCAAGTATTGTATGTGTGCTCTATGCATGGTATGCATGGTCTAGTGTCCTCTAAGTTGTCCTCCGAGCTTTAATGGTATCGACTAATACTATTATTTGCACTAATGGGCCTCCAAGAGGTCTGGATAAGTCAATAATGGAGGTTTGATGTGAATGTCTCTTCGAAAAAAGAAGCCACGATAAGCCTCTCTCAAAAACTATAAGTCTCCTCCCGTGTTCATCCGCATCCTATTTGTATTGGGTACTAGTGGCCTTAAGCTTGGCTAGGAAATCTTGGTGAACTTCTTGAAGATGATCGATTATCCATGTTGTCATGTGTGGTCGCATATGTGCTAGTCGCATATGCGGAATGGATGTATAAAGCTTTATATGCGGATCCCGCACATACGAAGTATATATGCGGTCATACCAATCATGTGCGGCCACATGTGTCTATGTCCGCACAAAAACGACGGTCAAATTTTGGACTATTGTGCTTATGTGGCCACATAGGTACATGTGCTAAGTCCTAACGCATATGTGCAAATATAACGGTCCGAAATTTGATCGTTAAACTTGTGCGTCCACACAAACACACATATAGCCACACAAGCCCAACAGCTCTTTTTCCTCCCACGCAACCTATAAATAGGTTTTCAATTAAATCATTCTTCATCCTAAATCCATCTCGCTTCTCCTCTGACCACTTCCAAATCCCCTCGACTTCTCATTTCGTTGATGGCTACCATATGTGAGGGATACTTTGGCGGCAACGACAATGATCCTCTGAAGTCATTCAAACCAAATGATATCGATTTGGAAATACATACATTACAAAAGTGCGATGCAAAAAATTATTGTAGTTTGCGAGCTTTGCAACTACGAAGTCAAGGATGGCATAGCAAGGCTCAAGTTGCACTTGGCTCATCCACCAGGGTCTGACGCCAAGAAGTACCACATAGCCACCGTCGATATCCGCAAGGAGATGATTACGAACATAGAGACGACCGCCAAGGGCTCGATATGCGTACGTTGTCGCAATAAGAGCAAGTACACCAAGTACGAATCTGAGGAGGGGAGTGTGTGGCCGGAGGAAGTGCTATTGGATTGTCCCGAGGAGGAGGAAGTGGTGCCTTCTACACCACCAGCGAGACTAAAGGCAAGGAGGCATGGGAAGGTAACGGTTCGGGCCCCTCCTAGCCGGAAAGATTAAATGTATTTTTAGCTTTTTTAATATACCTTTTTTTAAAAATTTGAACGACTGATGTATGACAATATTTCTAGTTGTGTGATTGATATTTTTAATGAAATTCAGCAAAAAAAGAAAAAAAAAATTGGCCTAATAGGTATATGCACTATCGTACAATCGCATAAGCGATCAGCTAAGCCTAGGTTGTGAAGGCGCACAATGCACTTGACAACATTGTCGATTATGCTCTCCACTTCAGGATAGTATGGAATAGGATCATAGAAGAACAATTTAGGTACTGAAGAAATGAAAACTCAAAGGAATTTTCAAAGGGTGGTTTGTGGACCTATTTCTAATGAGGTTCTATGTGAATTCAGTATGAGTTACTACTGAATCCCATTGAGTCGAACGATCACTTGCCAAGAATCGCAACATAATTTCCACCTATAACTGTTTTTTTATTTTTTCATGCGTGTATGATGTTAGAGAACTCTTCCTACCCTAGCACTTGGTTTCAGGAGTCGTGAGACCCTCTATAACCCTTAGCTTGTGAGACAATAATTTTACTCATCTTTCATTCCAGTTACAGCATATTTTACACTACAGCATGTAAATTCCTGGTCATGTATGTATCAAACTAGGGGTCAGTTTCCAGGATATGTCAACAAGAACAGAGTATAAAGCTGACAAATAAAATAAAGTAAAAGGAGCAAGTGAGCAAAGGTGGGACTGCAATGGTACAATAATAACTCACATGACTCTAGGAGGTGAAACAGAGAGTTCAAACCCTTCTCGCCTCATATTCTCGATCAATATACCTAAGTGTTTCACCAAAAGGTATAAGTATTTATCCTCAAGTTGTTATCTTAAAGGCAAAAACTAACTTACTGCAGTCAATATACAAAACCCTTTCATAATGAAGGGTGAAAACGCTTAAAGGACTTAAATGAACTTATAAATGCTATTCAGGAAGAAGAAAGTCAATCGGAACCCACCTAACTGAAGCTCTCCCCTCCCTTGAACCTCATATGAATCAGATAATGCTCCAGGAAGAACATTTATAGCAAGATTTGTTTCTGATTCTGCCATCAGACGGTCTGCTATTTTTCCACCAGTCAACTGTAAACTAACATCATTCAGTTAATAAGGGCAAAAGAAGAATCCTGAGGAAATCAACCCACCAAAAACAATATCATGTACCGATGTACGGGTATAAGAAACACATAGATCTATAACAGAAAAACATAGTCCCTAAGAAACATTCCCAAAAGATTAAAACGCCTAAATGAAAGAAATTTTGGGAAACTGACCACATCATAACAGAATCACAGATGATACTGCACAAGGATTCAGTAAAGCTCGACCTTATAAGAAGTATAAACAATGTACATCTGATACAAGCAACATTCTACCAATATGACTAGCCTAAAAATGAGAACTCATCTATTATTCAAGCAACAGAACCACTCAAAAATTAAGCAATCACAGAACTTTAATCTTGGACGCATCTTGATCCTCAGTACTGTTTCTTATTATCGTATTTAAGTCCACAAAAATTCAGCATTTTTTCTTGCTATCATGTTCAATGCATATTTTATAGAAAGAAAGGCAATGCTACATGATCCTTTGACAAGATTAACCGATGATTATGTACGAGAAGTTGCTACTAACTCAGGGAGTCTAACTTTGGCGGTCATTCAATTTAAACAAAAGTCTTGAAATAAAAGAATATGCAATATATTGATGTCAAAACACTTTGATTAAAACAATACTCAACAAAGATGTATTTAACTGCCACTAAAACTTTCCACGTAGAACAAGAGAATCAACAAAGCTATCGCACCAAAGGCCACGGAAATTAGGTAAAGCACACAATGAGGTGTACATAAAAATAAAAGAATTGAAAGAAATTGATGATATAACAGAAACTCTTACATATATTGATCCTTACACCACGCATGATACCATGATGACCAATGAATTTTGCAAACATGGATGCATTTATTCAATAACTATCTTCACAAAAACATCATATTAATTTTTTTTTTAAATCATCAAATTTTTAGAACTCAGACATTAATGAAAAAAATAACCATAACCATCAAGTCTTATCCCATCCAAGAAAGTTATAAGGAAGCAAAATATTGAACCATAACACAAGTGGTAGTATGAGTCCAGGACCCTGCAAAGCAAAGAAACTATACAAAGAAGCAAACTTCAATGACTATTATCATAAGAAGCAAAAGAAAACCAATGGTGTTTTCATAATTAATATAAGTCAAATTGGAAAAGTATGCCATAGATAACGAATAAAAGAACAAAAATCTTGAAATATAAAGGTGGATGCCAAAATAGGGGAGGGAACAAGATCTGATTAAGATCCTGGTATAAAAGAGACCTAGGACTAGCTGTTTCTCAAAATAAGATAGAAGGCCAAATCCTGGCTTTTCTAATGACAATACAGGAACAGCTGATTTGTCAAAACTTATGGCATAGTATCTAGTAATTTAGGACTATTCCTAACCCAGTTAGGACTCGAGAACATAAATCTAGGAACATGACCTTTGGAGAAATAGGAGTCATAGGACTACTGTAATCGTACACAACGAGTATCACTATTTACTTTGTATTTTCTCAGTTTTCAGCTAAATATGGAGTTGTATTTCAGCAGAAAAGGAAAGAAAAATTATAAATAAAAGAGGGAGGTAGAACTCGCAATATTGGAAATTGCCTTCATAGCCTATTTGATCAACAATGGTCCAACTTAAAAGTATGATATATCACAAACAAGACATCCGATCATATCTACTTAAAATGCCTATTTCAATATAAAGCTTTCTAACCAATTGACCAAAAACCACTCAAATTTCGCTAAAATTACAACTATCAACTAAGTTGCTGGAAAAAGTCAAGAAAAATCCCAAATAATATAAAAGACACCTAGAAGTCATAAAATAAGAAAAAGACTCAAATCAACACCTAACGGGTCTACAATTAACTGTACTAACTACCATCTTAGGCAATTTATGAATTTAAGTGCCTTGTAAATGCTCTTGCATGGTGGAAATTTTTTTTGACTTTCGCGAAGGTCTGGAAAAGCTTGCAAGTCCGGATGATTTGAAAGGTCACTCGACCTCTACTCTCACTAACGTAGAATAGTAATCCAGGATCACCATCCTTTCGCAGTGCTTCAAGATAAAGTAGATAGGGCTCTTCAATGCTCTTCAATGAACCACATAAGAGGTAGTAAGCAGTAAAGGACTCTGCAAACCAAATTAACTAAACAAAAAAATTAAACTTCTAGGACTAAACTTACAAGTTACAAGAAGAAAGGTAGCAATAGGGTTTACCCAATTAATGTAAGTCAAATTAGACCAGTATTCCAGAGATAAAGAACAAAAATCTTCAAATCTAAGATTGGATAGCAAAACTGATGAAGGAATGTCAGCACAAAAGAGATCTAGGACTAGTTAATTTCTGAGAGAGAAGTAGAAATCCAAATCCTGGAACTTCTTAAGAAAATAAAGAAATAGCTGATCTATAAAATTTTATTTACTAATAATATAGGCTAATCTACAGCTATTCCCAACCCCTTTAGCACTGGAAAAATACGATCTAGGAACATAAACCTAGTATAAACAGGACTATCAATCATACACATGTTTCAGTATTTTTGTGTACTTTCTACAAGTTTTTAGATTCCATTTAGTGTAGTATTTCAGCAGAAAAGGAAAGAACAGCATGAAATAAAAGAGGGGGAAGAGAACTCAATGTATAGGAAATTGTTTTTCTTTTTCAAAAGCTATAGCCGGCCTTTTTTTGAAGTCTAAATAGCGCACGAGAGAGAGATGGGATTCCTCCATGAGGAGAAATATGACTCTCTCCCACGGGCGGGACTCATGGGGAGAGAATCTCGGATTCTCTTTCCCATTAGGGACGAGTTCCGACCTCTTTTCTCCTTAGAAGGATTTTTTTCCTTAAATAACCTCCTAACCAATTGACCAAAAAGTACTCCCCATTGCCAGATTTACAATTGTGTCCTACTCCTATACTCCTATGTTGTTGGGAAAAATTAAGCAAAATTCTAAAATTCTAAAAGACACCCAAAGCCCATAAAAATCAAAAAATAATCAACAAGCCTCCAATTAACTATACTAGCTTGCTTCTTAGGCACTCAAGTGCCTTATGGATGCTCTTGTATCAATTTCCCTTGGTTGGAAAATTTCTCGACATCGCCGTTAAGGTCTAGAGGAATATTGAGACTCAAAATCTCAATTGATAGAGGATCATATTCTTCGATCCAATATAAACGTAATCTTTTGTCGTATGATCTTGCATATTTGGCTCAACCCAATTCCTAACTTTGCCTCTGGCACATCTCGGGTTTTCTCCATGGGTTTTCATTTACTCCTCCATGGACTCTTGGGACTCAATTTTAGTCCCACCTTTGAAAGTTTCTTCACTTTCTACATGGTCACTTTCTCATATCCCTTCTACGCAGTCAAAAGCTCAAGCGCAAAGGGTGCGCCTTTGCCTAGGTGCGCCTAGACAAAAGCCTATGCTTTTGACTGCATTTTTTTATTTTTTTAGGGGGCCTCTACATATCCCTCAGCCCATATTAAAATTACTTTACATACGAGGTATTTAAGAAAAACAAGAAAACAACGACGATATAAAAACTGATAAAGAGTACAAATATCCTCAAATAGCATAAGCATGAGTCGCATGACATCAACTGAAATCTCCAATGCAAACTAATAAAGAGTCTAAAGAATTGTAATATCTTGGTTAGAAACATAAATAATAAGTTTACAAAACTACAACTTGTATGTTAGGAACTTAAAATGATAAGTCTAGCATTGTCGAGGGTAAATTGTATTTTGAGCTTTACACTCACATTGTCAAAAGCACTCCAATTGTGTTTGGGGATGAACCCAAATTGGAGAAGAGTTGAGCAAATATAGGTTTAGGTATGAACATATTGGAGTGTCTTTTGGAGAAAACAAGTTGGAATGATTAGGAGAGCTCTTAGGGCTTTATGGAAGAAGGGGGGGAAAAAATAAAAAAATACAAGAGAAAAAGGGGGGGGGGGGAATGGGCTTTAAACCGGGCCCCCTAGGCATGCCTAGCCTGGGTGTAGCTAGGCTCATGCCTGAGCGGGCCAAGGCGCACCTGCGCCTCAAGGGGCCTGGGCGCTGCCTAGGCGAGGCACTAGACTTGAGCATTGAGGAGCCTCGTGAGCATACGCATGCCTTTGACTACTTAATATCCATTCACTACCATCTCTTTGGGTTTTTTGTCAAAGATGGGAGGCAAACTCTATATATAATTAGAGATTCCCTCTACTGGCTAATTACAAAAAAGATTCATCCATCTTCCTTGAATTTCCCTTCCAATTAATTTGTGGATTTGTGATGGGCATGGTTCATCCTGCTGCATGGCCATTCTTTAGGTTTTGAATATCTCACCTGAGAAAATCAACTTAATGCAAGTCAAAAAATTAAATATCGTGTCAGCTGCTCCATTTGAGTCCACATGTCAAATATTTCCTTTTGTTGGGCTCAAGCCATGTTATTCTTTAAGACGATCCACGACATTTAGCCTCCCCTCTTCCTTGGTTGAACAAGAGGATAACCTCGCTCAGGGTTTTAAATCTAGGCAAATACCGGTACATACCGGTTTTGGTCGGTTCGAGACCGATACTGCATCCGATCCCGATACCTGGCCGGTACCGGTACGTACCGGTCCATATCGGTCGATTCAGACCGGTATGGACCGGTACCAACAGATTAAAAAAAAATTGGTATTTTTTTCCTTAACCGGTATTGGTCCGTATCGACCGGTACCGGTACGTACCGGTCGGTACATACCGGTTCGGGGCCGACCGATACCGTTATTTTAAACCTTGACCTCGCTCTGATGCTAGTTGATGAGGGGAGAGATCCAATGAAGACGGATCTATCAAAACGGCAACCATAAAAAAGGAGGGGAGGGGAAAGTGAGGTAGAAGGCCAAATCCCGGCTCAACCAAAAACAATATAACAATTGTTTGCTTCTTAAATTTGACTGGAAAAAATACCAATTGCAATGGTTCGAGTCCCCATCATTATATAAACTCATCTTGGATTATTACTAATCCTTCTAAGACACAAAAACTAATGTGCAGGAATACAATCTTAGTAGAAATAGGACTTTTAATCTAACACAATGAGGGTTGTATGTATGTTGTATTTTATGCAAGTTTTCAAAGAATATATGGCATAGTATCTCAATAGAAAAAACAAAAAAAAAAAAGAGAAAATCGTGGTATTGGGAGTTGTTATCGTTTTAAAAGCTATTATTGATCTTTGTTTGCAATTTGAATAGCGCACGAGAAAAAGGGAACTCCCCACGAAAGAAGAGCTATAGGAATCCTCTCTGGGGCTGGTGGGGCAAGTGGGGACGACGGGGAGAGTCTCGGACTCGCTTTCCTGTGATGGGTGAGGCAATGCCTCTTTTTCCTTGCCTTATTTAGTCCTTTAGAATCATAAGTAAAGTAGGATTTATCCCCATATACAATGGTTAACCATATATACTTAAAAGACTTATTTCATGAAATAGCCCTCAAACCAATTGGCCCAAAAGCCCTCCTTTTTTGCCCTACGTGACTGCATCCTATGTTGCTTGAAAAAATTAAGGAAAATTGCTAGAAAGAAAAGTCAAAAAACTATGTCCAAGCCTGTCAAAGGGCAAGGATGGGGTCAAACCGGGCATGGCCATTTGTTTTTGGGGACAGGCCAGGCCCTAGCTCAGCCCTAGCCTTCCAAAGCTAGACTTTAGTCAATCATTTAAAAAACTCCTTCAGTTGGGATTGAGACCGCCAATCAAGTATTATATAATACTTTTAATGCTTATATAGTCGGACATAAGAACTCCAGGTCCCTCAGGACCTCAGTGAGTGACCCACTAATGACTGAGTAGCCCCAAATAATAAGTACTATGTATAGTATATAGTATCATAATGTATATATTTATATGGAGGGCAAGTTGTAGGTTTTCCTAGCTTGTCTCAACATGGAGGGCTTATACATCTTGGGAGTTGGGATGAGAACTCCAATTCCCCCAGGGCCTCAATGAGGTACCGACTAATTGTCTTGCTAAAATACACCTTGTCGTGATTCGTGAACCCAGTCTTATTTTTACCAAGTGATGAGTTTCAAAACCCGAAACTTGGGTTTCGAAACTGGTTTCGAGTAAATTTTGAAATATTTTATAATATTTTGAGAACTTTTGCTTTATTTCGCGATATATCGCGAAATATCATGCAGTTTCTTGGCGGGTGGAGATTGTATGTGATATTTCGTATCGAGGTCTCCAAAAAGCGAAATATTTTGATTTTTTGATCCTTGGTCGCCGCCAGCACCACCACAATCACCATCGTTGTCGTCGCCACCATGACCACTATCGTTGTCTCCCCCAATATCATTGCCACCACCACCACCGTCGGTACTGTTGCCGATGTCGTTGTCGTCACTACCGTCGTCATCGCCACCACAAGAGGGCATAGACTATGATGAGACATTCAGTCCAGCTATCAAGATGACCACGGAAGATAAAAACGCATTGCCCTGAGGTCTCTTATTGGTATATACTCCTACAAGGTTATGCCTTTTGGTTCCACCACTGCAGCCACCACCACCACTTTGTTGAAGTTGTACGCACCGTAACGCTCTTACTTAATATAATTAATCAGAGGTGTTTTATTGGAATAAACATGAATAAGCCATGGTATACAGTTTTGTCGTAGCAAAGCATATTCTGTCTAATCCTATATGATTCTGCCTTTTTGTTCGGTGTGCCAAACATGGCCTAAGGTTTAACTTAGTTAAATATGGTTACCAAGTGTCTTGAAAAAAACGCGTTTAAAAAGCGACCTAATGGGCAGCCGATTTGTTACCGGTTTTTTTTTTATTTTTACAAGTTACCATATTCACCATTTTTTTGCTGTTTTTATTGAAAAAACAGGTTAAAAAACGTGTTTTTTTGTCGAACTTTGTGACTGTATCGATGATGAGTCCGATGACATTGAAATTCAACTTTCTTCCGATGATGATTCCAATGACATTGAATTCATGGAGAACGAAGAGAATGAAGAAAGAGAGAATGATGAAAATTTGGCATTCGATGCTCTCAACGACACGATGGATGCATGCATAGTTTTCATTTTCTATTCTTTTTTTATTAGTGACTATTGGACAATGGACATCTTAAGTTTTGTAATATTTTCTCTTGGGATGCCGTTATCAACTTATCATGACGTTCGTAACTTAGTCTGTTATTTTGTCGGGTTGTTTTGTTGCTTACTTGCATTTGCATAGCTGCATGAATAACTTAGTTGATTTGTTGTTGTTGACCTATTATCTTATAAATCGCATTAGAAATATCTTAGTTGTTTAAATGTAGGCTAAAAACTTCACTTTTGAAGGCTCCGAACTTGCCGACTTTTTTCAAATTTCACCATCGCCGATTAAATTCCGAACCCATTTTTTCTCCCGACTTTTACCCATTTTTTTCCTGAACTTTCCGATTTTCTCCGAACTTTCCCAAGTTTTACCCTTGCCGCCTTATTGCCAAACCAGAACTTGGTGAGGATGGGGGAAACGACACACCGCAAAAAATGGAAGAGTTTTTTGAATTGAAGTTCTCAACATGCTTCTCAAACCAATGCAACAACCATGTATAGACATTTATAATGAGTGATAGGGCTAAGTCAAATTAAACTTTTCAACAATAAAATATTCTGCCAAAAGCAAAAATCTGCTGGTATTCATTAAGATGGATTTGCGTAACTACATCTTCTCATATTTGATATATCATAGAAGTAAAAGCCGACAGTCAAAGTAAGTGGGAAGTTAGTCAAATTATATATATGGAGAAACACAACCCATATAACAAATGGAGAATATCCAAAAAAAAATACATATGAGCTAGATTTATCTTATGTTAAGAATGTCCGCCACTTACATGTGTCCCATCACGACCAGCCAATGGAGAATCATTGACGCCAAAAGTCATGGATATAGTTGGGGGATCTAACTCAACGGTTGGTAGTGCAGTCATAACCTAATAATAGTAATCAGACAGTACAGAAATAATCATTTAAAATAAGCATATCTTCTATAAGTTGAAATCTGTTGAAAACATAAGAAAACAATGACAAGGTTAAATGTGGAACATGCACCAACTTGGTTGAACAAAATATGGCCGACAAGCAGAGGAATGACAGGAAAGGTGAAAGACAACAGTACATGAATCAGAACCTACAATTACAGCAGTGGTCACAAGGTCATATTGGAAATTCTGCTTAGCCACAATTTCCAATCCAATTCATACACAAATACAAGTGTATGCAAAAAAAGTGAAAGCAGCAAACTACAAGCCCACTTCCATAAAAATACAGAATGCATCAATTTAAAAAAAAGCACATTAAGAATTTTAAAGACCATGAGGTATGAACATCTACATGCGGTAAAAAAAATTCTGATAACTACATATAAAACGAATGGGCACCACAAAAAAAGAAAGGCCATTGATCCAGAACTGATATTTATTGTCCACAGTTGCATTCCAAATATATCCAGTAAGGGCATAGTCTTAATATAGAATAAATATGAATGGACAAAAGTTTAGCAAAATTCAGAACCGAAGTGTGCGATTCACAATTACTAATGAACTTATATATATATATATATATATATATATATATATATATATATATATATATATATATATATATATATATATATATAGGGGCGTGTTAGGATGCAGCGTGCGGTGCGTGCGGTGTCGCACCACAGCCGTCTGATGCACCACTGCGTGCATCGCAAGCACGCAACGAGTGCATCAGACGGCTACGGTGCGACACCGCACGCACCGCACGCCGCATTTTATCATTCCTCTATATATATATATATATATATATATATATATATATGTGTGTGTGTGTGTGTGTGTGTGTGTGTGTGTGTGTCTAAACCGAATTCTGATCCCAAGCCAAGATGAAAAAGGTTAAGGGGGGCCGATGTTAGGTTGAACGACAAACATTAAAAAAAAAACATAAATTATACACTGAATACTAATTCAGTTTAAATTAAGATAAAATCAAGAAAAATTCTCAAGAAGACTAATTAAGCGCTTTCGACTGACATTAAGTAACTTGTACAGCTAAATGTAATGAGTGTTGTAGTCCAAATGTACTTAGTGTTGGGCTTGGCAACCCAAGAAGTGGGCCCATACTTCGGTGCGGCCCGTTAGGGTGACCCAGCGCATAAGCGGTGTTGCTTGGCGTACAAGCAACCCGATTTGAAGCCTCTATAAAAGAAGGGGAGCAGCAGAGAAGCATAGAGCATAACGGACGACGGCTAAAGGAAACCCTAGAGATTGCGATTGAGAGGGAGCCGCCGACACAGGAGCCCGGGGGAAGACGCACCCCACCCCCCCGTGGGGGGTGCCATGGAGCGGCAACTGTCAATGTAGCGAAGGCCTAGGTGGGTGTTGACGTTGCATACCCCTAGAGGAAGACCTAGAGGCCGGTATGGGAGATCGGGAGGACGCAAGGCCCCAAGATCCACCCCTCGGAGTCGGGTAGGACGAGTGGCGCACGGGCGAAATCTCTCGCAAAGGACACTCGTGCTGGAGGCATGGGCGCCCGAGCGAAATCGCTTGCAGAGGAGGGCACTCATACTCAAGGTACAAAATCTCAACATATTTCGCGAAATATCGCGAAATATTTCGGTTTTCTCAAACCTCGGCACGAAATTCGTATTGTGATATCGAACGAAATAGGAATCACGATATATCGCGATATTTCGTGCAATATATTTGTTGACACGAAATATCGCGATATTTCGGGACATTTCGGAAAATTTCGAGACATTTCGGGAAATTTCGGGATTTTAACACCGAAATGTTGGGACTGACTGGTTATGAAAGGGGACTGGGGGTTTCGGTTTCAGCAGCTTATTTACATATAATAACATTTAAGTATATGTCTCCATTTACTTTAAGTTATTATATGTAAATAAGCAAATACCCCCCCATTTGATTTCAATAAAAATATCAAAAAAATCAAAAACCAAGTGAATCAAAAAGTAGGTTTTCAGTTTTAGTAGGAGAAAACAGTTTTTTCGGTTTTTCATAAAATTTGTATGTTGAGAAAAGTGGTTAAATCAACTCATTTTTAGCTCAAAAAATTCCACAAGATGTAGAACTACAAGTACATCTAGAAAACCATGGTCCGTCAAAGAAAATTTTGAATGTATAAAAACTTTTCTTTATAAAAACTCATTTTTTCAGACTTAGTAAAAAAAACAGTGTTTTGCATTTCAGCATAATTTTTGCACGATTTCAAACTTGCACAACTTTCTTGTTTTAAGTTCATTTTCAAAATCGTTTGAAGCATTAATTTAACAATCAACTAATCTTTATTTTGGAAATATTTTTCTCCACAAAAAAGATTAAAAAGCATTTTAAAAACATAGATCAAAACAGGACCAAACAAGACTGCACAAGACTCACAGACTCAAATACTAAATACATGCTTTGTGATGCTCTACACCCGTAGATAGGGTATAAATATTATCTGAGTGTTCTAAAACGTGTATCTATACTTAGTTTATGACTATCCAGAGTTTCATTCAAAAATTCCATTAAAAAATCAATATTTCCACCATTTCCATCAAATCACAATATTTCCACACTGTCGAAATATTTCCACGAAATATTTCCATTTTCCAGGAGGTCGAAAGATTGACCGAAATGGAAATTTCGAACCTTGCTCATACTAGAGGCATGGGAGCCCGCCAGTCGGTGCCCAGGCGAACTTCAGACCAGCAGGCAGTAGCAAGGAGGGGGTCACTGCGAAAGATGTCCTAGTTGGGGGGCTTGTGTTATTCTCCTTAAGGAGTGGTCTGAGACCGACAAATCGTGACCGAACACTACGATGGCACTATTTTGTACGAGTGCATGGATTAAGGGGGAGTACCTTAGCGGCACAAGAGTCACCGACTGGCAATCGTCCTAGCCGTCGACAGGTGAACTGATGAGGTTGCAAACGGGTAGCTGGTAGATGTGCTGACGGGTATTAGTGCGGATCACTGGCATGCGATTGGCTGCAATCGGTGCAATGGCGGCAAGCACAGCCACAAGTACTCCTGTTGATCTACAGGATTCTAAGTCATTGTCGATCGGTGATTTGTCCAATCATCGACGAATGGGCCTGATAGAGAAGTCGACAAGTTACTGAGGCAGGCACCGATGGATGCCTATTGTTTGGGCACTACCGACAAGCGTTGATTCCGGAGCACTGACTGTTGTGTTGCAGCGAGCATCGACGGGTGCTGACCAGATCGCGGAGGTGTAGCAGATGGTCGAGCTGACCAGAGCGTCTGAGCGTGGTGAACGGTCACAAAAAAGTTGTATTCGTGGTGTAGCCCGCTTGCCAACAGGTGAATCACGTTAATCTGTAATTGGCATGATTGCATCTCTCCATAATCGTTGGTTATTCCGCAACACTTGGTGGTCTCCATATTAAAAAGTTTTTTATTGTCATTCAATAACTTGTACGACTAGATGGATCCTAATTCAATACTATTAATGTAAACAATTTTAGCAACACTTAATAGTCTATGAAGGCCTACTAGATAATTAAAAATTCTAAAATCATTTAATAGATAATTCCAAAAATTATTTAACATAATCCCAGTCGCGCTTCAAAATCTGTGTAAGACTGATTTTTGCCACGATAAAATATGCACGACTGATCTGATCTCTATCATGAGTCCCTTTAATATGACTTATATTGTATAATCACTTGTGAAAGCAAAAGGGCAAAACATGCTAAACAAAAAGGGGACCGGCCCTCTTATCTTTTACAGATGTTAATCCCCTTAGATTTACCAAGTTGCCCACGGGTCTGTTTGTACATCGGTTATAGATGGGAGCTAGTTGCATACTTACTTAAATATGCATATTGAGCTAGTTGTATAATTACTTCTATCCATACATATGTACATGGGAGATGATTGCATAGTTACTTCAATGGGTGACCAGCATATGCCAGGGAATATTACTCAAAGCCTATGCAAGCCTTGGGAATAGTCCACATTACCCAGAGCGCTCTGTGCTCCTCCCCTTCACCTCTCTATGTCAAATTGTACAGTGCACCAAAACCTCTGATAAGAGGGAGAGTATAAAAGAGGGAAGTCTGTGACCAAAGAAGGCTCATAACACCATGACTCGAAGGATCGCACGTGGATCTTTTAGAGTACGATCTTCAAGTTGTCTCTTCCTCCTAAAATAATTTATATGGTGAGCAAGGTTCGTAAATCGTGAATCGAATCGTAAATCGTCGGGGGTCCGAATCGTAAATCGTATCATAAATCGTAAGATTCACAACATTTAATTAAAATATTAAATAAATCCTA
Organism: Chamaelirium japonicum; assembly: GCA_947650365.1. Taxonomy (NCBI): domain Eukaryota; kingdom Viridiplantae; phylum Streptophyta; class Magnoliopsida; order Liliales; family Melanthiaceae; genus Chamaelirium; species Chamaelirium japonicum. Next base: position 54,983,179 of record OX393556.1, on the reverse strand, counting down.
AAATATGACTTGAATCTTAAAAACAATAAAATCTTGATCTTTGCTTGTGATTATACCTTCTATTGAGAGCTCCTCGGATGTAGAATCACTCTCCAACAAACGGAATCGAATTCCGATAAGCGACCATGAAGTTATCGAAGAATTAAACATTTGAGAAAAAAGGTGGGAAGAACACCATATCTTCTCTTTTGGCCTCAAATCTTGTAAACTAATGTCTTTTTGTCTTTATTAGGGTTTTAAGCCTTAGAAAAACAAGTGGGACCCACAAAACCCCAAAAAATAGGTTTAAAATGAATTTGGAGCAACCCCAAACCCGCCCAACCCGTGCAGTCTACCCATAGGCCTGAATCGTGCAATTCAACAATGAATCGCACGATTCAGGTTGTGAATCGAGCGATTCAGACTGCCTGCGATTCAAGGGTGGGATTTAAATCGTGGGTTGGACGATTCGATTTGAATCGTACGATTCGGACTCTGAATCGTACGATTTTAATAACAATGATGGTGAGTTCTTCATTTGGTGTGATGACCACACTAGATGTGACCCCATAACAAACCGAGGTTGACTATACAAGAGCCATAGGTTTGTTCACTGACTTACCGAGCTTAGATGATTACTTGGTCCTTTTGGACCCTGCCCAACATCTCAGTTTTATTTTGGTAATGTGACATTCGAATAATTATGGTTAGAAATATTATAGATTTGATGTTAAACTACGTACACTCTTTTATGGGGTATGATGGCATGTTGTAAATTTTAATTTACAACACTATTGCTATTTTTTATATATTATTGCTATGATGGTATGTTGCATATATGATATACCTATCCTTATCTACTGTATTACTTTTTCTTTTTTTCTTTTATCATGCTTAATTCTACAGGTAATATTAATGACTAAAAATATATATTACTACTTATTTATGGGCCGGAAGCCTAAAGCTTACTTCAGTTGGGAGGTGTAACATCCGCCCCAAACACACAAGATATTGTCCGCTTTACCCATGCCCGCACGAGGACTTCCCAAGGGGGTCACCCATCCTAGTACTACTCTCGCCCGGGCAAGCTTAATTATGAATTCTGTAGCTGCGCACGGTTTTAAAACACGTCTTGGCAGGAAAGATGGTGAGCCCCCAAACACAAGATATTGTCCTCTATTGGTCTATTGGGTATCGAACCCTCAACCTCAAGGTTTTGTACTAGCGTGGTTACCATCGAACCACCTAGAACATGTCTTCTATGTTTGGGAGGAAAAATTATATAAGTAGCTCAAGATCTCCTTTTTTTTTTTTGAGAGGTAGTAGCTCAAGATCTCCTTCTTTCCAAGTGATGTGGGGCTAATTCGTGGCCTTGTACACCTCACCTCATCTCATCTTGGCATCACAGCCTCAGGAGTCTTGGCTCTTGGCCTATTGGTTCTTGGTCGTCACAATCCACCCCTCTTAAGGGCTACACGTCCATGTGTAGGGTTAGAGTCGTTAGACCCCCCCCCCCCCCCCAATTGCGAGGAGAACCGACTCTGATACCATTTTGTAACATCCGCCCCAAATACACAAGATATTGTCCGCTTTGCCCGTGCCCGCACGAGAACTTCCCAGGGGGTCACCCATCATTGTTCTACTCTCGCCCAAGCACGCTTAACTACAGAGTTCTTATGAAATCCGTAGCGGCGCACGGTTTTAAAACGCGTCTTTTATGTTTGGGAGGGAAAATTATATAAGTAGCTCATGATCTCCTTCTCTCCAAGGGATGTGGGACTAACTCGTGGCCTTGTACACCTCACCTCACCTCATTCATCTTGGCATCACAGTCTCAAGAGTCTTGTCTCTTGGCTCTTGGTCGTCACAGGAGGAGTGTCATCGTCGGGTAAATTACTATAAAGAGGCGAGCTACTGCTACTTTTGTTCTTTGAAGGAGGCTAACGAACAATTTTTGACAATCAAAGGTGTGGTTATCGCAAGGCACAGTCGTATGATATTGGCCCTTGTGATGCCAACCATGTTCAATAATCATTTGAGATTATTATTCGGGACTCCGGATGAACAACTTTGGTTGTAGTGAGCTCTTTAATTATGTTCATTGTAAGTAAATATTGATTAAGGATTAATTAAGAATGTTATCGAATAACTAAAAAATGGTTATAATAATGTCAACTTTTGAAAATAAAGATATATACTGTTCAAAATATTTTCTCCCACATGCATAACTTATACTTACAAAATATTGACTTTTGGACTTAGAATAATGAAGATAAAAGAAATTTCATATAAATGGTTCAATATCCACGTTATCAAACAATTGATGTAATGGCTATTTCCTCGGCTAGATGGTTAACAAAACAAAAATCAAGATGGTTGTTTTGATGGATCAATAAAATCAGAAATGTTATTTCCATGGAAACAAGGATCCATGCAAATAGTCATCCTTAGGATTTCACCATCAGTGTTATGAAACAGGGGATTGAGTTAATAGGCATCCACAGGAAATCATGTTTGTGTTATCAAAAATCCCAGATCTCTTTTTTGCGGAAAAATAGTGTCCAATGAAACGCTTCCCATGTTATCAAACAGATATTTATCAAAATACAAATTATCAATTCCAGAATTTTAAGGATCTTATGGATTTCAAGGTACACCCAATCACTCAAATCATACTCTCTCTCAAAGATTTTAACATGGTTTTCAAGAACATCCAAACACACCCTAATTATTATTTTCTATATCTTGACTAATATGGCAAGGACGGATAGATGGATGAAGATAGTTCAAAACAAGGAACAGCAAGCAGAAGTATACCTCATGTGTTGCACAATCACAGCATGATATCAACAGAGCAAAACTCAAGGTAAAGATTTAATAAGTCCACAACGATATCAAAATACTTTAGGGAAATAAATGTACGATATTAGAGGGTAAATCACATTATTACAGTACAGCCGAAACAAGGATGTAAAGTTAAACACCATAACAATAATTCAAGACACATCCCTTAGGCCTCCCAATCATCATGCCACTCTTCCAAAGCGAGCTCTCATATTAATATCCTATGGTGTTGTACATGAGCATACCATCACAATTGGTTCTCAAGCTTAAACCTCCACCATTTCAAGTCCTAAGCTGTAACGACCGGTATTAGAAAGAGAAAAAAAAAAGATGGAAAGGAAATGAAAAAAAAAAAACTTAAAATCAAAATTAAAAACCCAAACCAGACCCGACCCTGACTCCCAACCCACCCAGCCATCCTCTCTCTCTCTCTCTTTCTCTCTCTCTCTCTTCCTCCCTCTCTCTCTCGGATCTCTCTCACCCTCTCACCCGAGCTCTCTCTTCTCTCTCGGATCCCCCTCCCCTCTCAAACCCGATCCGGCCCAACCACCCTACCGAGCCGCCCCCCTCTATCCCATCCGCGCCCCTACCCTACCCGCCGTCCCTCCCTTCCCTTTTAAAACCCCATGCCAGCCCCTTCCCTCCTTCAGCCCCTCTCCCCCATCCTCAGCCCGACCCCCTCACCCTCCTTCTCCGAGCCCTCTCTGTCCTCTCTGATCTCTCTCCTCTGCATCTCCCTCACTCCCCCTCCCTCTCTCGATTTCTGCCGGCGCCGCCCGACGGCCGCCGCCGCCTCCCGGGTGAGAGCCCCCCCACGGCCTCTCTCTCTTCGCGTTGCCAACCTGGCCCGGCCACCGGCATCTCGCAACCCCAATCCGGCCCAACGGCCGCCACCCATCAACGGTGCCACCTCGGCCAGCCCCTCGCCTCGACATCGTTCACCGTCGCACGGCCCTGGTGTCGTCGCCCCGTTGCCAACGACCGAACCGCCTGATCTTCGGCGCCTGTCACTGGTGCCCCGCAACCCCGATCCGACGAACCGATTCCTGTGCTCCATCACACGACCCCGATCCGGCCCGATTCCCCTTGCCCCATCACCGGCGCACCATCACCCTCAATCGGCCAATCTCCGACACCATCACCGGCGCAACAACGCCATGACTCGATCCGATCACCGGCACCTCGCCCCGATCCGGCGTCCCCGTCGTCGCAACCCGACAGCCGCCACCTCATCGCTCCTCCACCTCGGCCAGCATCTCGCCTCAACACCGATCGGCCCCGATCGCCGGTCGCACGGCCCCGACGCCATCACCGACAACCCAATGACCCGAACCCCTGTGCCCTGTCATCCAATCAGCCCCGATCCGAAAGCCTGATCCCCTGTGCCCCGTCGCACGACCCCGATGGCCCGATCCTTTGTCCCCGTCGTCCGATCAACCCGACCCCAGTCTTATCACTGCCAGTCAATGCCGGCAGGCTGCCCAGCTACAACCCAGAGCCCCTCCTCTCTCTCTCGTGTGATTGTGTGTGTGTGTGCATGGCCATCGGCCACTACCTCGGCAGGCTGCCCAGTCATGGCCCGACCTCGGAGGCCTCTCCTCTGCCTCTATCTCTCTCTCACTTTCTCTATTTATGTGTGGGTGAGCGCCTCCTACGAGCCTCGCCGCCCAACAACGACGAACCCCACCGGCCACCACCCAACCCAGGGTTCACCTCAACTCCTCTCCTCTAAGTAAACGTGTGTGCGAGCATGAGCGAGCGGGTGTGAGCACCTTGACCCCGGTAATTCTTTGGACGCCCGATGCCGACAACTCTGAAGTCTCTCTCAACGTAGGACTGATAGCATGCATGTGTGAGTACGTGTAGTAACCGTTTATGTGCATGTGTGCATATGCAATCACGAGAGCATGATCGAGCGGTGCAAGCACAAGTTTCCATCCTGAATCTACATGACCCCCTCTTCCCACCAATCTCCATCTCTCTCTCTCTCTATCTTCCGGTCTCTCTCTCTCTATATGTGTGGCTGCAAGCAGCTGACCAGAGTAGAGGCAGCCGGCGACGGAGAAGATCAGCCGACCGGAGGAGTTGCAGCTGGAGCCGACAACCCCCATCTGCAGGTCAGCCGCCCCCTTCGTTTCCCTTTTTTTTTTCTTGGTGCTGTTGAGACCTACCTAACCCCTAGCCCTTGTGGCATAATCCCTTGATGCGGCCAAGGCTGCCGGCACAGTGGCCGTCAGATGTGCGGACGACAAATCCCGACCAAGACCCGGCCAGGCCCCCATTTGGGCTGACGACCAACCGGCCACCCAACCACTAGCCAAATCCAGTCACCCTCTACCCTCGCTATTGTGAACGCAGATAACCTGCTGTCGGTGGTGAAGTAGCGAGTGGCTCTGACCACACTCGGCCTAGCATCACCCCAGGTGCCTTATGATTAGTAGCCGAGAAAACCCACTTGAGACTAACCAATCTTGTCGATTATTAGTAATCGCCCCTTTTTGCTAGCAGTGAGCGATGTTGCGCCTTGTGCCTGGCGGTGAACCACCATACGTTATGCAACCGTACATCATCGATCGCACCATTTTATGTGCAAACGAGACGGTGCCCGATGCTCCCAGAGCATCTTTCGACCAATTCCGGGATTCGACCGGTTAAGGCAGGATAGTCACCGCCAATCCGGGTCTAGGCTCGGCAAGCTTGTAGGTTGTAATTGTCGGTCTAGTCCTTTGAGCTCACACAGCGGGCTTGATCTCATCGGGTCGCACATGCCTCAGAATTTATAATACCGATGCGGGTCAGACCGCCTTGTATAGTCATTTGCGCACGAGACCGACCTCCCTTAGCGGCAACAATACACTAGGTGGGCCACCGGTGCGATTCCCGTGTGAGTCCCTCATTTAAGAGAATGAACCATCTAGATCCGCATCTAGCCCGAAGTCATCTCGGGCAGATGTCGAATCAACCCCCAATCTTATCTATAACTGGCCCTACTGTTGCACACCTTGGTGTGATGCGGAAGGTCCCTCGGAGCATGATAGCGTGCTAGTGGCAACAACCGACGCGGGTACGACCGTTTAGTCGGATTAGTATAATTGGACCTTAGTGCAACTCTTCGCATCGGCAATACCGACTAATCGAGACTTTAGCATCGTTTTGCGTGCCGATGGACCGACGTCCGATGACGCAAAATTTCTCGATTCGGCCAACTCGGGCCTAAACCAGTGTTTTCAGTCGCATGCAATAATCATGCGTCGTTGTGTGTACTTGGCAGTTCGTGACTGCGTTGACCAAGACCAAAACGGAGCGGAGGTTGCTAGCAGAAGCCCGTGTTCGACAACCAGGTGACATCTACTCCCCTTTCCGTAGTCTTTGATAGTGGGAAATGAGAACAACTAGAGTATGTGTCCATGGTACTGCATGCGGGTCCCGCCGGGTATCGCCGCATGTGGTCACGTGGACCCCTCTTTGCATGCGGGGTCGCGAGTCCGGCGACGCATGCTTTAAAATATTAATAAGTTAATAACAATTTTTGCATGTACACCGTAAATAGGTATTCTTTCCTATTGGGGGTTATTCTTTCCCACGAGTACTCTCCTGCAGGTACGGAGGTTCAGGAATAACAGTGGGAGGCCAGAGGTGGAGTTAGGGTTACGATAGTGTTTTATCTTCAGTTTGTCGTCTTGTAGTCTTTCCTTATTTCTGGTAATGTAATCAATTGGATTAATATTAGAGCTATCTAGTTTTAGTGTTTTGTGATACTTAGTGGCAATGATCCAACTGAATTCTTTTGGGTAGGCCTCTCCTCAAGGCCCCAAGCCTAGGGTAGATCACGATGGAAATATAAGAAAAATAATTGACCTAATTGACTAGCCATGTAGATAGGACCTCTAAACCAGTGCCCAAGTGCTAGAGAGCGGGCGAGGCTACTTGGCTCGCCGTCAAAGGCTTGAGCCTCGTGCTCCCTTAAGAGGGACTTCTGTCAGCAGGTGGGGCACTGGCAAGCCGCACATGCTGAGAGGATTGCCCGGTTGAGGGTCGAGCGTGATCATCTCTCTGTCGATAAAATTGTATCTCTATACTTTCTTTCAAAATAAAAATGTTTTCGTAAAAAGTCAGTTTTAAAATATTTCTTGAGAGAGTAGAAGCCCTGTGAGAGACCCTAATTGGAGTAGACAGTTGACCAAACCCTAAAACCCTTGGTTTTTCTCACCTCACACCCCAAGGATCGGTTTCAGATTTCTGGGGCGTGACATAAGCTTCTTTAATGTCCTCAATTTTGCATGTCTGTGTGTGTACGAAGTCCACCATAACACACATACACTTGAGGAGGATACTTGTACATCACCAACCAATTCGTATCGATGAAATACAGGTTAAGGAATAGGGACGAAGAAGTTCCAAAGGATTGCACATAAGATTGGAAGATTAACCATACACAACAAAGCGAGGATGGTTGATTAAGGTGGTTTGCACATAGGCATTGAGGGTCACAGGCAACACAAGAATACAGAGAGGCTCATCTATGTGTTGAAGGATATGTAAAGAAGGAATACACCTATATCCATGGAATCATATGTCAGACAAATTTCATACGAAATGACCGAAATGTCTTGTCTTGTGAAGTTCCTATAGAAATCAACTGAAATTTCCATAGTATTAAATTTCGTACATCACGAAATGACCGAAATTTGACCGAGATTCAACACTCCATCTTTTTTCAAGGCAATTTCACTAAAAAATTCCTTCTTAGCAAAATATTCCATCTTTGCCATGAAAATTACCACTTTTCCTCCATTTCTATTTATTTTTAATATCTGACCGACTTTGATTAAAATCAACCAAAGTTTGACCAAAGTCCAACAAATGTCCACCGAAATCTTTCCTTAAAAATACAAAATTTGCCTCTACGTTTGACCGAAATCTGACAATTTTCCTTTTTTTACCAAACGAAATTGACATTTAAAACCTTGCCTGAATTTAAAAGATAAGTGATTCATGGAAATCAACTCTTAAATAATAGAGAGGAAAAAAGGATTCATAAACGATCAGGTTGTTGGTGCACCTGATATTGAATATAGGAAAGTTCTCATGGTAATAAAATTAATTGTAGTTTGGTATCCCATGAGTACAAACTAAGCTTCTCCAGCACTCCGAATTTTTTGAGGAAAAACTCTATTCACTTCCAACACTACTAAGCCACCCTGTACATATAACATTCTGCAGTAATGTTGTGAGAAGGGGCCCTCTTTCTCTTGGTCTTCAAATTTCTAGTCTTCTATAAGATTATACCCATGATCAACAAAATCAAAGATAAAGGATGGACATAAAAAGGCCGCTAGATGGTGATGGCTAGCTAGCTAACCAGGCAGGCAGCAAGTACACAAAATAACTTAAGGGGGAAAAAAACATTTAAGGTTGTGAAGTGACATCTTTTTCTGTTTCAAGATGTGTCAAATGCCATCTCAGATATACACAGGTATTCAGTGTACACAAAACAACCAAATCTGCCTTTGACCTCTAGCATTGGAAAAGTGCCATCTTCCCCACCCAACTCCACATCATTAAGAAAAGCATTAGATAGTAAACTTTGTGACAAGGTGGATTTCATTAGTACATGCCTAAGAAAAACAAGAACTTCCACCTTGTCTTATCAATTTTTTTCACAGATCAAGTAGATAAAGGTAGTAATTAAGGATTAATATAAGAGGACTGACTGTACAAAACAAGCAGACAGTAGACAAGACATGGCCTACAAAACGTTCCTATCTACAAAAAGAAAAAAGTAAAGTGCTTAATAGAACTTATGAAAAGGTTAAAGACATAGATAACGGTTTACATCCATGTTTGCCACAGATTACATAGTAAAGCTTATAAAAAGAGCTAAAGAGATAACAATTGTTTACTTCCATGTTTGCCACAGTGTGACCAATTGATGGACGCATCAGTCCAGCCATTGATATTATATCACCAGCACCAGCACTATCGATCATGACCATGCTTGTACCCTTCTTTTTCATGAGTTTCGTGATCTGCATAGTTAGTTAAATCAGAACCAAGGGTAGCATAAAATCTTCAGACATAAAGTTACATGATTTTTCAGAATGCCATCTGAGATGTGATTGCAAATTCCTTGAAGTTTTGAATAGAAAACGATAACAAACCTTTCCTTCCTCAATTTTCTCAACTCCGTTATCTGTACCACGAAGACCGTGTATTTTATCTCCAATATGAATAATTCCAGATGATATACGCCCTGTCAATATTCGTCCAAGATAAAAATCACGCTCCATCATGGAAACCTGCAAGAGACTATAGTTCATGTTTTTGAGGTTTGCATATAGAGTAAATTGAAAAGCATGACTGCATCAGAATAAAGAGAGTGGGTTTAGTTAGCACATCTTTGAGGTGCTCTTTGGTTAGTCTGCCATTTGTTGTCAAAACTATTGTTGTGGTCATTATGTTGAACTGTACTTGGATTGATATATCTTGAGCACACTGTATTATACCACATATCATCCATGTGCATTGTTTGATTACCTCCTTCATGCCTTGCACCAATGATTCATATTGTATTGGCATGCTTAATACATGTATCATTCATATCTTCTGTTTTGACCAGATATTGACATTGTACATTTTCCACTTGGTTCATCCTGTGGAATATTGTTTGTACCCCCATACATTTGTACGTATTGGAAAGATGTTACTTGTACTGCAGCCTTGCAGTATATTGTTGGCACTCCACGCTTGTGTGTTGGATATTATCGACATGTACCGCATTTCTTTCATATCTTCAGCGGTATATCATTGGTACCCCATATGAGACCTAGAGTATCATATGGAGTGGGAGAGTTTGTGTTTAATGCTTACTTGTCTAAACTCTCTTTACTGTATATTTGCACTAACAATTGATTATTCCTCATTAAATTATGCTTACATGTGCGAAGCTAACATCTTTTGCAGGGAGAAATAAAGGTATTGATGGCTCTTTTAAGTGTGCAGGTGACAGGATTACTAGACTCCAATGCTATAAGTTGTTATATCGTGTAGAGTCTAGGTTTTGAGTGCTTGGGGTTGAGTTGTAACACTAGGGATGGCAACGGGACGGGGTAAATGGGAAACCCGACCCGACCCTATTGAGCTGGGTTTGGGATAGAAGTAGTTGGCTTTAGGCGGGTTTGGGATTTATGAAATAAACCCGATCGGGTTTGGGACAGAGTCGGGATTAGCCTACCCCGACCCAACCCAATTACATATATATTATTCCTTTTGGCGTTTGATAATTTACACAGATATGGTTTAGTTTCCTATTTTATGTTGTACCAATACTATATTTAAGGAGATAATACAACTCATGCATTTTGTTTATAAAATTTCTCGAATCTAGAACATATCTAATTTAATTATAAAAATGTTCATGGTGTTTTAACTGGTTGTAGACTTGTAAGTTATACATTTTCATTGGAGTACATATGTTTAATTCATTCAATGTATATATATATTTAACAAAAACATTAAAACAATTGTGTTATGTTATAATAATTTAGATCTCAATATGTTCATTGCTTCTCTTAACAAAAATAAATTTAGTTCAAATTATAAACAACTAGCTTGGACTTGTCCTGCATAAATATAATTGGGATGGGACAAGACAGGTTTGGGTTTTTACTAGTGTTAGTGGGACGGGTTTGAGATTGATCATTCAAACCCGACACGGGTTTGGGATATGATATTCCTTAGTGGGACGGGGTCGAGATGAGCCGACCCGTCCCAAACCTGACCCGTTGCCATCCCTATGTAAAAACCATGTTTTCAATGTAGAAAGGCAATTTATTTTAGGTTTCTTGCGTGAGTTTGTAAGGTACGCCATACAGCTTGTATGAAGGAGTCATTTATGGTGTTGTAATTTGTAAGTCCAAGTGTATCAATAGTCCTCGTATAGTCGTATCCTTATGTGCTTATGCGACCCCCAAGATCTATTAAGGACATGTTTGTATCAAAAGAAGCATCTGAAGACATGACACACCTCATCTACATTCCAAAATATATGATCTCTTACTTTGGATGAGCATTGGAGTTCTATTGACAAATGAGGCATAATCGAACCAGAGAAAGGGTTTGTATCGTTTTCTTGGATTTATCATATCGCTTTAATTTGAGTCGTGTTTTTAACTGAAGCATAGCGCACTTGCATGTTTTTCAAAAACAAATCAATGTATTCATGCATTCATTTACACTTGGATTTGATCTGGTGCTTTTCGGACTTTTTCGGGGTTGATAGAGGTATTTGGGTTTAATGGGATGAAAATCGATATCATGGATTTTGGCAAAGTCCGAGGGAAAAAAGTGTTTTGGGGAAACAAAGTTCTCTATTGATTAAAAAAAAATTATCAATCTTTGGGGTTTTGAGTTAATCGTATACTCCTAGATTTTCTAAGATATTTTCCGATCCAAAAAGTTCTGCGGCTTTTGTTCTACCGAACTTTCTTTTTTAGCAAAAAGTGAATCGTCTGATATTGCATAGCAATTGATAAACTACTTTCTTTTTCTTTGAATTTGATTTTTCTAATTTTTTTATTAAATCCAAATGGGGGCATTTGCTTATTTACATAATATAACTTAAATTAAATGGCATTTACTTGAATGCTTTTTATGTAAATATGGTTAATGTGCAAATTATCCAGTTGAAAGAGCCGTTGTCTATCCCGAGAAACAATTTTACATATGGATTGCTGATTTATATTGTGCATGTCTATGGATTGCTGATTTTATATTGTGCATGTGCATGACACCCGCATGTCTTCCACATGACATGTGCATGCCTAGTGCAACCTGGAGTTTTGTCAACATTCTTTTAGGCATGTGCATGTCCATACGCTTGTGGACCTGTCTAGGTCTCCATGTGCATGGATAATAAAGAAGATTCCATCCCTCCTCTCGGGTTGACTTCATGCCCATGAACTGACCCGGACGTCATTTTCTTTCTGGTTTCGGGTCCAATCTGCACCTAATGTTTGAGTTAGGATTTCAAATGTTTTCCAATTGTTTCCTAACCTATATAAGACCTAACGTATCCTATCTCTCATTAGAGAGAAAATAGATACATGGATTAGGGTTTTGCTTGGAAAAGAAAAGAATTCACCTCTAATACTTGAATCCCTTTGTGTGAGATGTCGGCACCTCATGTTCTTCATTGAAATCTGAACAAGCTCTCTTTGTTGAAGTATCAAATATGGACTAGAGTCATGTCTACGATGCGTACAGACCTAAGCAACCTCAACTCCACTGCAGTGTTGATGGCGAACTCCCCTCGACCACGTACTGTTGCTTGGTACACTCCTTCACTTTGTCGACGCCAATTCACCTCGTTCGATCTCCACTATGGATGTCTCCTAGTGATTCAACATCTTACGACGATCCACACTCAGTCATCGAGAACTCCCCTTTTCATGAGGAGATCACACCAACTCCAAACCACCTCAATGGAAGGAGATCCCGCCTCGTCGCAACGAGCTGGGGTGTTTGTGCCTTCGCAACAGCCTCAAGCGGCACGACAACGCCCTTCCAGCAGCACCGAGAAAGATAGGAATGAAAAACAGGAAAGAAAAGACTTCAATGACTCATCTAGCAAAGGGGGCTCATCTCCTCTTTGATGGAAAGTATCAGCATATGGTTGCACATATTACTCTAGTAGATTTGGACGACCTCACGAGCTTAGCTCGGCGAGGTTTTCCCGTTTGGGTTTTCCTCGTAAAAATATGTTGGTGTGCTTTACTTTACATCTATATTACATGTAAGGGCAATTCGGGTTATTTACAACTCTGACATCCTCAAAATCACACAGAGACAAGTTTCGAAGACAAGTTGTCCATCTGATCTAATTGTATGTATCAAACACATCTTAATCCCCCTGAAATCCCTCAAAACAAAATCAATTTAATCAAATCGAACGGCTAAACCCCCCCCCCCTAAATTCCCTTTCCCTGTCTCTCTCTCTCTGATCCCTCTGTTCCCAACGATCTCTCTCTCCGTCTCACTTCCTCACGATCTCTCTCTACAACGATCGCACCCCCCTCTATCTCCGGTCTCTCTCTTTCCCCGTCTCTCTCTCTGATCTCTCTCTCTCTCCGGTCCCTCTCTCTCTCTCTGATCTCTCTCTCTCTCAGGTCTCTCTCTCCCCCCCGTCTTTCTCTCTCTTCGATCTCTCTCCGTCTCTCTCATCCCTCTCTCTTCCCCACGATCTCTCTCTCTCCCCGTCTCTTTCTCTCATCCCTCTCTTTTCCCCACGATCTCTCTCTGATCTCTCTCTCCCTGTCTCTCTCTCTTCGAGTTGGGCGGGGGGGAGGGGTTGGTTGGTCGCGCCAAAGGCACCCGCTTCGTGTCAATCGGCACAGGCATGCACTAGTCTATATTACATATTAGGGCAGTTCGGGTTATTTACAACCATGTCATCCTCAAAATCACGTAGAGACAAGTTGTCCATCCGATTTAATTGTACGTATCAGAAACATCTCAATCTTCCTCAAAACTGAATCACTTGATCAAATCGAACGGCTGAAAAACCATCCTAAAATCCCTCTCCCCGTCTCTCTCCGATCCCTCTCTGTCGTCCCCACGATCTCTCTCCCTCCGACCTCTCTCTCTACACCGATCGCCTATGAAGCACCGACACTCTCGGGACCTCAACGTGTCCGTGTCCGACACGTGTCGGAAACACAAAAAACGTGTCTTCTATGAAGAAAGATTGTCTGACACGTGTCAGAGCGTGTCGGGTGCGTGTTGGAGCATGTCGGATATTACCGGATAGGCTTTTTTCTCATTTGAAGATGTTGGGGTTCTTGAGATTGCGAATCTTTCCATCAATGAGCCGGATATGGAGGTTGTGGTCTTCACGTCGATGGTGATGATGTGGTAACACTTGACGTTGGCCTTGATGGATGATGATTTTATGCGTGTTCTATTTGTTTTTTTGTATTTTGAAAGTTTGAAACTATACATTGAATCATTCATGATGTTTGTTGGAGACTTTTTTAGTTAACTATTAGCATTAAGTTTGATTATAAATCATAATATAAGACTCTTGTTATATATATATATATATATATATATATATATATATATATATATATATATAATTTTCAGCGTATCCCCTAACGTGTCCGTGTCCTGGTTTTTTGAAAAATATCGTGTCAGTGTGTCCGTGTCGTGTCGTGTCCGTGTCCATGCTTCTTAGCCGATCGCACCCTCCTTTATCTCTCTCTGGTATCTCTCTCTCTCCCCGTCTCTCTCTCTCCGTCTATCTCTCTCTCCCCGTCTATCTCCCTCTCTTTCCCACGATCTCTCTCTCTCCGATCTCTCTCTACACCTATCGCACCCCCCCTCTCTCTCTCTCCTGTCTCTCTCTCCCCCACTCTCTCTCTCTCTCTCCGATCCTCTCTCTCTCTCTCCCTGTCTCTTTCTCTCTTCCCCCTTGGGGGGGGGGGGGGGGGGGGGGGGGGGGGGGATTGTGTGGGTGGGTGGGGGGTGGGGGGGTCGCGCCGAAGGCGCTTGTGCCAATCGGCACGGCATTCACTAATTGTTTATCAAATAGAGCCTTGTATGTTTAAAGTCGCCATGTGAGGACGAGAGAATTGTGCTTGTTGAGCGTGCAAGAAGTGTTTGTTATTATTGCTTAAGAGAGTGCACTTGGCTGTTTTGTGTTTGGTTTTTCAGTCAAGTGTTTTGTAAAATGCACAAGAGAACCGCTTCCGCTAATATATGTTTCTTTATTTTTGTACGATTGATTTAGATCCCTTATTAGGGAGTTAGGGCATTGGAATCACCCTTTGGTATCTTAGCTTCAAATTTGCTAAGGTGTCCCGTGCGATGATCTCTCTAGTCAAGTTTTACAAAAGTAAACAATTGATGCAATAAATAAATAAGTTCTCCAAATGCTGCAAAAAACATATCTTTTATTGGAAAAGGTACTAAGAAGCCATAACCGGTAAGACTATATGTAATATTCTCCTACCCAGAACTAAATAACTTCATTATTGTAAATAGGCAAAGTGATTATACCATAACCATAACCATAACCATCAAAGCTATGTCCCGTCTACTTGGGGTCGGCTTTATGAATCCTTCTTCACCATTCAATGTTATTCTAAAACTATGTATGTTGTCAATAAAAGTTTTTCCATGTCTTTTCTTACAACTTTCATCAATGTTATTATAGATCTTTCCCTCCTCCTTGGACCTTCCACACTAATATGGTACCCTCTTCTTATCGGAGTCACCTCCGGTCTACGTTGCACATGCCCAAACCATCTTAATATATTCTCCATTATCTTGTCATTAATTGTGCCAATCCAACCCTTTCTCTAATACACTCATTTCTCACTCTATCCCTCCTAGTTTTTCCACACATCCACCTCAACATCATCATGTATGTCACATTCATCTTATGAGCTTGAGCACTATTCAAGGCCAACATTCCGAACCATACAACAATGTGGGTCAAATTGTTGCCGTGTAAAATTTACCCTTTACTCTTAAAGGCATGCATCGATCACACAACACTCCCGAGCCCCTCTCCACTTATCCAACCAGCTCTAATCCTATTAGATATATCATCATCTATCCTTCATTCTTCTATATCTATATAACAGACCCAAAATACCGAAAACAATCACATTGTTGTACTTCTTGGCCATCAATTGTGAAATGGATTTCACTATCATTATTATTTGTAGTCCATATATTTAGTTTTAGCTCGACTTATTTTTAAGTCCTTATCATCCAAGGTCTTCCTCGACAATTCCAATTTAGCATTTAACCCTATCCTTATCTCATTGACTAACACTATATCATCTGCAAATAACATGCACAGTCGAAGTAATTATATTAGAATCAAATGTCAGAGATCGCATATAAGAAAAAACACTCATACGACTTCCAAAAAATATCACCACAGTAGAAACTTCTCCCAATGAAGAGGTCAACTGAAATTTAAATAGCCGAAGATCTGCAAATATCTTCACATAGAACTTTAAAAACAGTACAAGTCGCAAATTAAAAGATGAGATGCTGCCTGAAAAACAACATTACCCAATTCATCTAATATGAAACTGTACAACAAATTGAGACCAGGCACAGAACAAGATCCAAAGTAAGCTAAATTTCTAGAAGTGTTGAGAAATTTCAACTTAAAAGAAATTCCAATATGAAATATAAAGGAAAAGATCGAAAACAAATATCCAGCATCCTAACCTTCAAAATATAGCTCAAAAGACATAGTTATACTAACCAGCATTTGGAAAGGAGACTCCAGGCTTGCAGATGGTGGCGGGACATGTTGTATAATGGCATCAAGCAAAGGTGACATATTCCTTGTCTCATCGGGAGGACTTTTGGTGAATGTTAAGGAAGCCCATCCCTCTTTGGCGGATGCATATAGAACTGGAAAATCTAGTTGTTCCTCTGCAAAATCAAACCCAAAAGGATGTGATTGAAGCTCAACGTAGATAAAATCGTACTCCGTAAGAAGTATTTATTCAATTCCAAAAAAATAGTAGCACCTGTAGCACCAAGATTTGCAAAAAGATCGAATACCAGACTCTCAACCTCATTACACATCTCCTCAGAAACTGCAAAAAAAGGGCCAGCAGAAAGTTGACCTTATCAAACTCACCGGAACTGTAAAAGGATGGAAGACATGAAGCCCAATGCCACATTAATTACAGATCAAACAACAGAATGTAGAGAGAATTTACAGTGAAATATGAAATTTCTTCTTCCTCAACAAACCATGAAGACAAATGACAACCGCATCATACAAGGCCATTAAAAGATCCATCCAGATAAGAATATAAAGTGATCCTTAATTCTTTATTCCTTAATGCTCGTTCCTAAGAGAGGGATACAAGCCCGTCCTGGTTTGTTTTGAAATTTGACGGAAAGTCTGGAAGGAACATGATTGGAAGGTTGTCAACATGAAAATGCATTGGTGATGGACTTCCGGGCAAAGGACAGGTAACCTTTTCATGCTTTCTCAGTTTGAGCTATGTAATTGTGACCATCATGTGGTTTGTTCTTTCTGTGTGATATTATTCATTTGCTTCAGGTCTACAACCTTAGTGAAGATTCCATCCATATATATCACCTTTCAGCCTTTCACCTTAATATGTTCCCCTTCATTAGTGACATGCACATGCAAGTACAAAGAGAGAGAATTCAATAGTGATCTAAAGCAGAAATCAACAAAAGAAAAGAAAATTCAAGATGCTAATTAGGCCTGGATCTACAATCTATATGCAAGTCTGCTAGTCCATAATGGCTCATGTTACTTAAAACTTTCTATGATAGCTTCTTCAAGGTGATTGTGGCAATCAGTTTCAGTCCTCTTCTGATGGACTTCTGATGTCAAAGATTGGAAAATGCTAGGGTATCTTGGGATGCATGGTAGTAGACAGACTTGTGTATCCTTCTGTTCCGGTGGGTGCTGTGTGTCAGCAGGGCACGGCAAGGTTCATGGCTACTGGCATTTTAAGGCTTCCAAACAAATCAGTGGTATTGTTTGTCTAATTTACTCAATGCTTTCCACGTGTTAATGGCTATGACATTACTATCTAGTCATAAACTAAATAAAAACATTAGAATCAATTAAATGTCATTGCACATATAATTCATAAGGTAAGATCTAGATGCTTTATAACCATGCCATTGTTCTTTTTTATGTATTCATTTTCTAGTCTTTTTTCAATAGTTTTGTAATTTTTTCTAGTTTCTTATCGAAAGGCTAAAATGTCTTGAACATTTCTAGTAGGACCCAAGCTGAACCCAAAATCTCAAACATAGGTATGTGTGTCTTAATTTAAGAATTTCAGGTGTCAGTTGCAAAAGATGTGGATACATTTTGAAAGACAAGATATCCCTTAAAATCACGATTTGAGGATTGTCCAAACCCGAACCGATCAGGATTTTGGCCGATCCTAACCAACGAATCCGCATGATAACCTCAAGCCGGGCTTGAATTGAATTTGGCTCATATCATTGTTCTACTAGTTTTAGTGTGATATATGTAGTTAGTAGATATTCCATAATTCACATCACAAGACTTGGATTTGAAACTATCAATTCTGGCCCGAATCATGTGAATCAGAGAGGTGGTTTTTCCTTGGAAGAGATGGTGATGCCTTGCTCACCAAAATCAATTCGGTTTTCCCGGTCCTAAAACGAACCCCGGTTCTCAAACCTTATTAAAAATGCATGTATATATGAGCGCATTTTGAATGTTGTGAAGTGATGCAACATAATAAAACTACAATACTTGAGTCTTCTCAAGCAGAAGCTGCAACATTATGTGGAATAGGATGTTGGCACGTTCCATGCAACTTTCTTTTAAAATCTAGTGCCCTCCTCTCGTGCAGGGTGGTTGGACTATACTAGCAAAGGGATAATAGAGACAAAAATAAACACCTTTAGCTACTTGCATGGTGACGAGAACTCAAATTCGCACTATAACAGATACAAGTAGTGGAGCTTCAGGGCTGAACATAAGTAGTGCTGATCCATAGTAATCAACCTCCAAAACTTAAGCGATGAGCTCCAGATAAGTTCAACCAAATAGACCCTTAAATCCTTAACGTAAAAGAAAGGGCGAAATATCCCACATGAAAACTAAATACGCCATACCTGCAGGGCGGTCGACTTTGTTCAAAAGGAGAATTGGGCGTAGCCCGTACTTCAAAGCTTTTGCAAGAACGAACTTTGTCTGCGCAAGGGGGCCTTCTCCTGCATCGACAACTAAGATGGCACCCTCAACCATTCCAACAACTCGCTCGACCTATGCATCAATAATCACCTATAATTACCTACTCGAAACTAATTACTTGGATTAAAATAAATCTAAATTGGCATAAATCTAACTTTGAGGTCTATAAAAAACATCAAGAATTTGGACGAGTGACATACTTCACCCCCAAAATCAGCATGGCCAGGGGTATCAACCATATTGAACTCGTTATCTCTCCATGGAATGGAAGTAACCTGAAATCATATTCAAATAGAGGATCAAAATCAAATTTTATATATTACAACTTCCGCAATAAGGAAATCCAAACAAGCTGACCAAGGTGTTTGGTACATTAAATTCCTATTAACAAGTTGGGCCGAATAATGAATTTTCATAAAAACCCTGGAAAATGAAGTTCCATTCAGATGGGTATCTTTCATCACTCATCAGACCCCAAAAACAAAGAAATCTTGAAATAGAATAACATTAAAAAAAAAAAAAGTAGAAAGCACAGTCATTGATTAGACGTGAATATCGAATTATCATTGTGGGATCATAGAGATGGTCTTGCCTTGGAAGAGATGGTAATGCCTCGCTCACGCTCGAGACTGATGGAGTCCATGGCGCGCTCGTGGGGGATGTCGGCGCCGCACTGGCGGAGAAGCCGATCCATGAGGGTGGTCTTCCCATGGTCCACGTGCGCTATCACGGCTACGTTCCTCAGCCTACTCGGGTCCAAGGCGCTCCCTGTGGCGGCCGCCGTCACCGAGGCCGAGGCCGAGGCCGCGGAGAAGTGGCGGAGGGGCGGCCGAGGGGATGAGGTCCTGAGATGGAAGGGGAGGAACGAGAGCGGGGCGGACGGGGAGGAGAGGGCCGCGCGGCTCACAGACCTGAGGCCGCGGAGCAGCAGACCCGCCATTTTCTCTGAGCTCGATGCGGGAAAAATCTCCCGGCTTCTAGTCGAGGGTTTAGAGTTCGCTAAACGGTACGATAACTCGCGGATTAATAAACTCGCAAGCGTTCATGTAGTTGTCAGGCACAGTTGATTGCTGATTTGATGGCTAGATAGCGTGGAGCACGAATCATCACGGCTCATTTTGCGATTTTAATTTCGATTTTCTTAAAATAAAATTTAAAATTTTATTTAATTCAATAGTGTTCATATAAGTATTTATCGCACCGGCGCTTTGACACCCACATGGTTTTATCGTCCGATAAATTCAGTATCTGGAATACCAGGTTTAAGTCCTTCACAAAAATGCTAAGCGCCAATAGGGCTGCCAATGAACCAAGCTATTTATGAGTAGCTCGCGAACAAGCTCGATAGAGACTTGTTCTGGCTTATTCGATTA
Source organism: Chamaelirium japonicum (assembly GCA_947650365.1). NCBI lineage: Eukaryota > Viridiplantae > Streptophyta > Magnoliopsida > Liliales > Melanthiaceae > Chamaelirium > Chamaelirium japonicum. The sequence continues at coordinate 54,963,232 of OX393556.1, read as the reverse complement.
TTATTTAAGCTCAGCCCAAGCCTAGAGTTCAGGCTCGTTTAATAAACAAACAAATCTCAAACATACTAAAGCTTGGATCGATTGGGCTCTTGAACGTGTTTATTTAGGGATCGTGTGCAAGCTTATGAATAGGCTTGTGAATAAGGGCATAAAAGACATAAATAGACCAAATATATATAGTCCAAGATTTAACTTCGGAAAAAGTTCATGAACTAGCTCGATAAAAGCTTGTTCGAGTAGACTTGTTTATTAAACGAGTCAAGCTCAAACAAACCAAAGCTCGGCTTGGCTCTTTTGAACCCTAAGTGCCAGAGCAATTTTTCAATTCAAAACATAAATTAGTTTAGGTCGAAAAAGTATTTTATTAAAGAAAAATTTAAAAATAAATTTTAATAAATAAAAAATTAATTCAATAGCAATAAACAAGAAGTATTTGTCAAACTAACATTATGTCGTACACATTGCCTGGTGCGTCGAAAAGTGCTCGCCACATCTGCATAACTATTTTTTTATTTTTCTATTAAACCCGACATCCGAAATGCCGTGTCTAATAGATACTTGCGTTGTCAAAAACTTGAAGTGTTGACTAAGTTTCCAAACAATTCCAATTCAAACAATTTTTACTGAACCCGGCATCTGGAATGCCAGGTTTAGTAGAAACCAGGAAAAAAAATATGCGGACGTGGCAAGTGCATTTCGGCGTGCTAGGCCATGTGTCAACCAGAATATTGGTTTGATGAATAATTATTCTCATGGAGGGCTTGATACAAATTAAGGCCGAGGTGATATTTTTGAACAATAAATTTGTCTATATTTAACATATTAATAAAAAATAATATTAATTCATTTACTATATGGTTGAAGGTTTTTATTTTGCATGGGTCCCTAATTTTATATTTTATATGGGGTCTTAAGTTGTTAAATTTAGTTTGGGGTCTTTTTTTTCATATGGGGTCTTAGGCTATTTATATGGTTTTGAGCCTTGAAAGCCTTTTTTTTTATATGATGCCATAGGTAGTCGCCTTAATGGCCTTATGATCGAGCTGGCCTTGCTTCTTACCTGCTACTATTGAATTATTTATTTATTTATAAATATTATTTTGAAAAAAATCTCTACTCATTCAAGATGTCGGATATGTCAGACATTGAAGAAAAAAAAACATTGGCGTGGTGAACGATTTTGACGTCGTCGTTCCATGTAGGCCTATCAACTTTGAACACGACTCTTTTAACATGCATGAAAACGACACAAAAAAATGGGTCATGGATATCATTTAATCGGGTCAGATTAATATTTGACATGACCCATTTAGACCCATTAAGTAATGGGTCATGTTTCAGGTTAACCAATAAAACCTACTTTTCTACCTGTTAAAGCAGCGTGTCGTGTTTAACCCATGAAACCCATTACACCCGACTCATTAATTGGACCCATAATCTCTGGACTTTGGAGAGTGGTCTGTAGTGCTTCGCATGTGACTCACACACTATCACGTATGACTCACATATCTGACTTGATTTTGTAACTTGCACTATAAAAGAACATGACACTCTTTCAATCTTTAGACATGGCACTCTTTCAATATTTAGACATGGCACTCTTTCATTTTTAATTACAGATGGCTTCTGATTCAGTAAATATCATTGAAGATCTGGTGGTTATGATGTCCATAGATCTGAAAGAAAATGCTAAAGTAGAATCCCCTCCTGAAAAAAAAGAGTATCCTTTCCAGATATAACATAAACGAGAAAAATACAAGCAATGCGGAATGATATATTTATGTGATATTAAGCATGGAACCGGTAATACCTTTAAAAAAAAAAGCATGGAACCTGTAATTTGTTAAATCACATGATAAAGTGTTCGAACAACCCCAAAGTGAATGACATAGGACAAATATTGTTATCACAATGGTCTATTTTAATACGACCTCTAAAATTTAATCATGAGCATTTTGTTGAGTTAGCCATTGACGTCGTCGTTAAACATGAGTTGCCTTTTATGTCTGTTGAGTATGAAAGGATAAGAGCTATGCTTAATTATATTTTTTCCGAACTCAAGTTACCATCTAAGAATACTACTAAAGAATATGTATTAAGAATGTTCGTCAAGTAAAAAGTTAAAACTGAAAAAATTAATAATTCTATTGAAGGGAGAATTTGTTTAACATCAAATTTTTGGATTTTCGTAACAACCGATGAATATATGACACTCACTGCCCACTTTGTCGACCAAGATTGGAAACTAAATAAAATAATTTTTTTACTTTTGCCATATGCCCCCTCCACATACTGTACTTGATTTGACTGATAAATAAATGAATTGTTGTCCGATTGGGGGATCAAGAAGAAATTATATTGCATTACTTTGAACAATGTATCAAACAATGTAAGCTTTGTTGATATTTTGAAAACTCAAATGAAGTTTACAGATGCACTTATTATGAATGGTGAGTTCGATCTTCCATCTTCATTGTTACACACATATTTTAAACCATATAGTCCAAGATGGACTTAAGAAAATTGATGCATCAGTGATAAAGGTTCGGAAAATGTGTCATATATATGAAAGGATCACCGGGAAGAAAACACAAATTTAGTAATTGTGTTACATATGTTGGTTTAGTTGGGAAGATAGGTCTCCGACAAGATATGCGTACAAGATGAAATTCAACGTATCTTATGCTTGCAAGTGTCATCTTCTACCGTGGCGTATTTATTAATTTTGATTCGAGTTTCAAACATTCTCCTTCTCGAGAGTAGTGGGAGAAAGTAGAGAAGATTTCTAAATTTTGGTAGTTCTTCTATGAAGTTACATACTTGTTTTCAAAGTATTCCGCATCAAGCTTATTCTTCCCTCATTTTTTAGAATTCAAATTAATATTAGGAAAGCAATGAGAAGTACATATAGTTTCTTGTACAGGATGGGAGTTTATAGGAACTTAAAATTTGAAAAATATTGGAAGGACGTTAATTTGATTCTTGTCATTGCCACCATCCTAGATTGTTAATATAAAATCCAATTTGTCGAGTGGGCTTATGAGAAGCTTTACAAAAAGGATTATGTAGAGTTGGAGCTTGTTTGTGATAAATTATTTTGTCTATTTGAGTTATACATGGTCGATTTATCTCATTTTGTCAATGTCGATAATAATTGTGCGAACAATAATGTTCATTCGACAATAAATTATGAGGACGATCTGAGAGAGATAACTACAAAGTTAGTTATTACTTGTAAATTATAATACATTATAATATTTGTTTGATAGACACAAAATTATGACATTATATATGTATTGTAGGACTTTAATAAGAGTTGCAAAGATCAAGCTATTTCTTCAGTTGTTCAAAAAAGTGAAATAAGTAAGTATTTCAATGATGAAAAATTAGATAGGAAACAAGAATTAGTTATTCTTATGTGGTGAAAAGGTGATCAATTGCGTTGTCATATACCCTTGCGTTTGACACATGATATTTTAACTGTTTCTATTTCTACGATTGCATCAGAGTCGTCATTTCAGCACCAGTGGTAGGTGCTAGATCGATATTGTAGCTCACTTTTGCCAGAAAACAGTTCAAATCTTTCTATATATGTACTTGGGATTGAGTTCTTGGCAAAGATGATAACATTTCTTTGCCTTTCAACTTGTACCTTTAATCCTAAGGAATAAAACTTTGGTTTATACTCTAAAATGTTTTTACCTTACCTAATCGTAGATAAGGATGAAGCTTCATTAGAAAAAACTCACTCAGGATGTTTTTAATTTGAACATAAATTCCGAGTCTACTATGGCAGTCGTGTCATATAGGGAATGCTCCACTTCAGTTACTCGTGATGTTTAAGTATTGATGTAAGTGTTATTTAGTGAATGATTTTGTTTAACTTTTATTATAATCATTTTATTTACATATTTTTTTTGTATTTATGTAGGTGGGGCTAATTTTGTGAGGCGGTGAAAATGAGATTTTTGTATTGTTAATGCTCAATTTTTTTGTAATTCGAAGACATTTATGTAGATGTAGCTGATTTTGTGAGGCCATGAAGAGGAGCTATTTGTAGGATGTTTAATGTTTAATGTGAGTGTTATTTAGTGAATGATTTCATTTAACTTCCTATGCAATTATTTTACTTACATATTTCTTTTGTATTTCTATAGGTGGACCTCATTTTATGAGATGGTGAAAAGAAGCTCTTCTTTGCTTTCTAGTGGAACTTCTACTTGTCTCATTTTTATACTCATTTCGTCAGTCTGTTTAACTTCGAGACTTTTAGTGAAACTTTCTCTTATGCATGGGTAATGGGTATGTCGGTCTATGTAACTTCTAAATTTCTTATGCACAGATCTGGAAATGAGAACTCTCACATATATCTCATGAATTCTCTTTACATATAACTTCTAATGCAATTAGTAGCCTTTTGTTGAGCTAGATCTAGCTCATCTCTCTCTCATGCATGGGTCTGTAAGTATGTGTATCGATACTTGCTAATTGTAGTTCAGACTATTAAGCGAGATAACTCTCACATCCGTCAACACAGCTCTTGATATCACCATCCATTGAATAAGAAAATTTTAATAGGATCATGATGAAACTCCTAATCTTAACATATCTTTCCAAATATTTATGTTGCTGCTTATCTCATAGAGACAACCAATTGAACCGATCGAAACGATCTGTTTGATCCAAAACGACCCGTTTAGCAAACGGATTAAATGGGTCGTTTCGTGTAGGGGTGGCAATGGGTCGGCTCGGGTCGGGTTCGGGTCGGGTTGAGACATAGGTATAAGGGCAAAACATCCAACCCGAAGCCAACCCGTTTAATAAACGGGTCAAAAACTTAGACCCAAACCCGACCCGCCTAATAACGGGTTGACCCGACCCGACCCGACCCGACCCGTTTAACCCGTTTACTAAACAGGTCGGGTCGTGTCGGGTCAGGTTGGCTCAGGTTGGGTCAACAGAACCTATGTAAACCTGCCGGGTTGGGTCAAGACGGGTGGGATTGGGCCGGGTTGGTTCAAGTTGGGTCGGGTCGGTTCGGGTTGGCTTGGGTCGGGTCGGGTCGGGTTGACACGACCCATCTGGTAAACGGGTCAAGTCGGGTTGTAAGGACAAACCCGAACCCGACCCATTAAATAAACGGGTCAATCTGGTCGATCTGTTTATGACCCGAACCCGTTTAGAGCAAACCCAAACCCGCTAACTTCGGGTCGGGTTGTCGGGTCGGGTCAAGGATTGCCACCCCTAGTTTTCGTGTTTCTAGTGAAAAGAACGGTTCGAGTTTTGATTTAAAGAACATGACCCGTTAAGCTAATGAGTCGCAATCATGACCCAACCCGAAACCCGTGAAACATACGCGACCCGTTTAGGGGCCTAGTTGCAAATAGCGAATCAAGACAAGTGGCGGCTACAATCCCTCCTCACCTCCCCTCGCCTCCCCTTCTTCACTCGGATGGACCCCATCGTCTCCATCCCCGCAGCGAAGGCCCCGAAGAAGCGGGCCTTGTCCCTCCCCATCGCCTCAACCAGCGGCCTCGTCCTCGGGTCCGCGAAGAGAGCCTGGTCCGTGGCCAGCAGGCCCATCCTGGCCTCCAGGTTCCCGTAGTACACGTGGTCGAACGAGAAAGGCGTCACGACGTCGAACGGCGCCACCACGTCGGCGTTGCCGCCGGAGTGCGGGCACGACATCCGGAGGGCCTTGAGGAGCCGCGGGTCCATCAGCGGGTCGGGCTTCCCGGTGCCCCGGAAGTCGTAGAGTCGGCTCACGAACTGGTCGCAGTGGGAGAAGCCGACGGTGTGCGCGCCGGAGAGGGCCACGAGGTCCTCCTGGCTCAGCCCTTTGGAGGCGAAGAGCTTGACGAGCTCGTCGATGGTGGAGTTGGCGCGTGGGAGGTTGGGCCCGACCTTCGACGCCAGCGAGACCCGGCTGTCTTTCCTGCCTTTCTTTACCGGATAGTAAGGGCCGCCCGCCTGCATGAATGACGTGTTCCGATCACATCCGTCCGTTGAAGATGGGCCTTAGATGATGGCCCTTAAAACTCGATATCAAATTATAAAGCCCATCCATGCATATAAATTTCCGAAGAAAGCTAATTTTTTTTTCCCAAACTCCAAGGAAAAATATTGATTTTAGAATTATATTATCAAAACATTTCTAAAAAAATTTTATACACGCCTCAGTTGTGACTCCCCCCCCCCCCCCCTCAAATTTAGACTGCTTGCCATCTAGATGCATCTTAACCGTAGGATTAAATATAAAAAAAGATATGGGTGTGATGCGCTTGTCGTGGTTGGCTGTAAAGTACGGCATAGGCCATTCCATATTGTTACAAATGTATCTCGATCGTCAGATCGAATGTAAAAAAAGGTATGGGTGTGATTGATGCACATTTCGTGGTTGAGTGTAAAGTACAAGTTGGATGTATTTCAACCGTTCCCTATTGTTACGGGTACATCTCGATTGTTAGATTAAATGTAAAAAGAGTATGGATACGAGCAACCGTTGTGGCTAGGGGTGGCAATGGGTCGTGTTGTGTTTAGTTTCGGGTTGTGTCCAAAATCCCTACCCGTTTATAAATGTGTAGATCCGATAATACCCGTTTACCACACGGGTCTATTCAGTTGACCCGATCGACCCGATCGACCCTACCCGATAGTCTCGTTGGTATATAATAGTATCCGATTGCGGGTAGATCCGACCCGACACGACCCGTTGAATTTTAAACAGGTCTTCTCGTGTCTATCGTGTCCAGACCCTAAACCCGGACCCGACCCGTTTATTAAACGGGTCTATCATGTTGACCCGTTTATGACCCAAACCCGTTTAACCCAGACCCGACACGAAGTTCCCAGACCCAAACCCACTAACTTCGTGTCGGGTCTGCCATGTCGGGTCCAAAATTGCCAGCCCTAGTTGTGGTTAGATATAAAGTACAGATCAGATATTCCAGATGCTCCTGGAGTAGAAAAACTTTCTATGCGTCCCTGCACGAGTTGATATTTGCAAAGTAAAATTAATCATTTATCATTTGTTTTTATTAACTATTAGTCCATGTCAGGATTTGTTTTTAATCTGTTAACGTATTTATTATTTCTGTCCTTTCCCACTGCTACACGCAGGGGCTTTCCCACGGGTATACACTTGTATTGTAACACCTGAGGTGTTAAATTTGAGAATAATAAAAATCCTCCCAGGGCTCTTTTCGTCTTTTTACCGTCAGACTTTCTTGTTGGGTTTTTTCTAGAATAATGGGTCGTAAACCCATGAGATGTTTTACGTTCACTTTTTCTATATTTTCGAGTACGTCGAATTGGTGTGTCCCGTACAGGGATCGGGTGTATGCGCAGCCTGTTTCGGCAGCCCGGTAGTTAAAACCCTAGAATTTCGATGATCAGCCCATTGTCGGTATTGTTTGGTTTACCACAGGAGATTGGGTGATCGGATCGTAGCAAGGTTGGATACGTTGGGTGAGGCTCTGAAAGAGCTTTTCAACGAGCCTGAGCGAGGGTCGATCCGACACCCAGACAATGAGTTATTGCTATTTTAAAATTCAGAGTATTTCCTTTATTGTGGGAGATCTACAAGACAGAAAAATATGTACAAAGCGCCGTTGTGTTCGCGTCGATGAGAACTTTCCAACGGGTCCTTCCGTGCCTACTTCTGACCTCCGGTTTATGACTTATGGCTGATTATTCTTTTCAGCCATGTAATTCGACGGTTCGCACCCGGGTTCCAACCGAGCGCAGTTCAGGCTCGGGACCAAGCCCGACCAGCCATAGAATCTTTCTTTCAACCTTTTGGCTGGGTTTAGACCCCCTCGATCGCCCTCCCCGGGATTTAAAATTTGAATTTCGGATGGGGAGGATATGGCAGGATTCGGGATGATAACAACCGGATCTTCTTGCCATAACCACCCCTCCTTGTTAGGGGAGGCCTTAACAAACCCGATTCCCCAGCCGACTTACCATACCGGCTCCCTCCCTTCTTTCCTTTTTACGTGAACCGAAGAGAGAGAGAGAGAGGACGGAGCGGAGTAGAGAGAGAGAGAAGACTAGAGAGAGAAAGAGAGAAAGAGAGAGAGAGATCGGGAGAAGGAGGGGAAGAGTAGAGAGATCGAGGGAGAGGACTGGAGAGAGAGAGCGGGCCCTGCCTCCTCCCCTAACTCCGGCGAGCTCCGAGCCCAGGTTTGCTCACCTCCTTCTCTTCTCCTCTTCCACCCGAACCCAACCCAAAACTTGAGACCCCTTCCTCCATCCCTTGGCCGAGGCCCACTCGGGTGGAGAACGTCACCACGAACCCACCTTCGGTCCTCGTCGAGAGGACCAATACCCAATCCCCACCGGCGATCGCCGGTGCAACCAAAACCAACCCAAACCACCCGCGCAAACCCCTCCGGCCAATGCCTTCCCGGACTCCGACGGTGCTCCGGTCCCCTCCTCCCGTGTCTCCTCCGTGGGGTGATACGCGGGAGACCGGCCGGGCACCGCCGGCGCACTCAAACCCGGTCACCCCGCCACCGCGCCGTCGTGCAAAAACCAGAGCACTGGTTTTTCCGTATAGAAGAAACAGCAGGGACCATTCTGTAATTAAAGTTTTATTACAGGTCATTTTGAAAGTATTAACACTGCAACCCGACCCGACTGCACAGTAAACCCGATCCATCAGACCCGACCCGCAGACCCAACCTGATAACACAGACCCGACCCAGCAGTGAACCGGTCTGGTTCACCTGAACCAGACCCTTAAACCGACTAGAAATTGGTTTAGCCGCCATTTCTTCGTCCGATCTCGGAATCGAACGAAACCAGCGGCATTACGACCGGCTCGGAAAATACTACCTGTTGGCCATATTTAGGTACAGTAATAATACTTTATAGTATCCCCTTTTATCTATGAACCCGATCTAGTCGGCGCACTGTGGTTTGACCGCCAATTCTCCGTCCGATCTCGGAATTGGACGAAACCAGTGGCATCGTGCTCAGATCATCGATGCCGATGTATGAAACCTATTTTAGGACCCTAGAGACCCCTTTTCCCTATTGAACCGATCGTAGACCGGTTTTTACCGGTTCGACCCTAAAACCTCCGACCGAAGTCGGACTCGAGCGAGACCGGATCCCATGGGTCCCTCATCCCTAAACCAACTGTTGTAGAAACCTAGTTTGAGTAATTTATGAATGTAACAACTTATACATTTCAAACCATGATGGTCAGTTTCTCCTTCGACGGTACACCGGACCGATAGGCGTGAGGAGCGTGGACTACTGAGCTATTCTCCAGGTGAACATGATTAATTCTATTCTAGTTAGAGTAGATTGTAGTTGTATCTGTAAAATAATAAATAAACCCGTATGTGGCATAGTATGTCCAATGCATGCAGGCGGAAAACCGGTACTGCATGTGGGAGGTGGGCATACTATCCCTTGCCTCTGAATAATCATGCATGTAATATTTTGATAGCTGTAACGGTGATTGACTCAACCTAGATTCACACTAGGATGCATGCAAACAAGTAGATACTTGTACCAATTATTTATTAATATTCTGTTGAATGAGTGTGTTTGGTGACCATGGGTCGCATGGTGCAGTCCAGTTGCTATTGAGCAACGAAGACTGGTGGTCTCAGTGGAGAGACCGGTGGTCTCAGTGGAGAGACCGGTGGTCTCAGTAGAGAGACCGGTTGTTGTACTTCCTCAATCGAGGTTCTCTTCCCAGAGGGAAGACTCACTACTCACGGGCATGGGTAGGGGACCCGAGTGCACAGGATGGGAGGTGAACCACCGCCTGTGCATAATCCGAATCAAGTAGGTAGGGTCACAGGGTTGGGCAGGCGGTAAAGCCCCTAGTGGCCTAGTAGTCCACCCCTGGGTAATGACCCCTAAAAGCAAGGTGGGCGGGAGTGCCCCGTGGTGAAAGACCAAGCCCCCTTATGGCCATATGGGTATTTCTGGCTCTCCAGGTACACTTGGACCCAGGTTCTGTTGGCAGACTCAGTTAGAAAACTGCCGGTTCACTTTAGGAGTAGGTAGAACTAACCTTCGGTGATTAGTTGCATACTTTTAATCTGGATGATTATTTGTCTTACATTTACTAGTTGTAGTAGTACCATTGTAGAACTGCCATATTAGCTAGCTGAACTATCATATTTGCAATATATGTATGTATATGTTATCGCCCTCGTAGATTCTAGAAGGGCAGGGTATGACTATAGTTTACCCTAGCTAGTTTAGGGTTAACGGTTCACTGAGTTTACCTAGTAAACTCACCCCGTTGTTGCACACTCTTTTCAGGTACCATAGATCCTTCTCAGACGCTTCCTAGAGGAGCTTGATTAGCTATCGAGGGAGGACATTAGAGGTGTTAACTAGTTTTACTATTTTCAGTTGATTATGTAATAACTGTAGAACCTTGTTCTAGATGCTCTGAATAATGCCAGAACCAATAATATTTCTTTGGTAAGCTTCTCCTCAAACCTTCATGCCTGGTAGGCCTTTCCTCAAGGCCAAGTTATTGGTAGGCTTCTCCTCAAAGCCGTCCCTCATCAGCTAGTGAGTAGTTAATGATAAATTAGAAATAAATAACTAAATAATAAAATCAACCTCGCAACCTTATAACATTGACTTACCCTTAAAACCCCATCACCCCCGGGTTTGACTGGTTTACCCTTGTAGTCAGATCCGGGGTGTGACAGCTGGTATCAGAGCTTAGGGATATGATCCTAAGGTTATCTTTAGGTTATTAGTCATTGTGATGATTTATTGTAAGGGTTCCTAGTAGCTAGTTGGGTATATCCTTCAGGTTTTAGTTTTGAGGATTTTATTACCTTTCTACCCTACTGAAGGGGACGCCTTTCAGTAGAAATGGTTAAGAGGGACGCTTCTTAACCTGGTGAAGTAAGTAATTGAATCCTCAACCCTATAGATGTGTTAGATTATTGTATCCTCTGCACAATTTCTCTTTAAGGTGTGTAGCTTGCTGCATCTTTCCTTGTTGTTTGGTAAGTTTTTTGGCTTAGTATCTAATATAAGAATCCCGTTTGTAGTAAGGCATGGTCTTACCATGATAGGATCTTCTTGCACTAGGCATCCTTGCTTAACTTTGCAGATTATAGTTTTTAGTAGTAGATAATATTTGGATTACAGTTATAGGAGATCAATCTTATTAGATGAGTTAACCGTTGAGAGGCTTTTACTCATTGAGTTGTTTCGTACCTCTTGCCTTGGTGTAGTAATGGATATTGTGCTTGTCATGGATGCTTTGTCCTACGGGTATGAATTTCTCGTATATTTCGTAGTTCCGGAGCAGTAGATAATGTAGGTCCTATGTGAGAATTCTGTTACATGTTTAGACAGAAGGATGCTTGAGCTTTTAGATCTGCTACAGATGTTATCCTAGACTCTTCCCCGTAGTGTAGTTTTACCTTCCATAGTTCAGTAGTTCGTACTTCTAGTTCGCATAATTAGAATAGGCATACCCTTATAGCTATTGCATTATTGTCTTAGGTATTGTTCTTTTTCTCATTACCTTTGCATGAGTTTTGTTCGACATTGGATTGACGCACTCTTACGTAGTCCCCAGATTTGTGGCTACCTTGGGGCTAGCACCGATGTGGACCGAGTATGTAAGAGATGTGTGCTTTCTATTGGCGGCAATGAACTCATGGCCGACTTGATCATCCTGGACCTAGAAGGGTTGGATGTCCTGCTCGGGATGGACTGGATGGCGGCTTACCATGCGACACTAGATTGCTTCTCCAAGAAGATCACCTTTCGTCCACCCGACAGCCCAGAGATTGTATTCGTTGGAGCGAGACTGGCTATCATATATCCGATGCCTCGATGGAGGACTTGCCTTAGCCTTCTAGCTCAGTTGTCTAGCGAGACCGAAGGTGTGAGTTCCTTGGAGCACTCCCCGATAGTTCGAGATTTTCCAGACGTGTTTCCAGACCAGCTCCCCGGTCTTCCTCCAGTGCGAGAGGTGGAGTTCAGTATCAAGTTGCTTCCAGGAACGACACCAATCTCTGTGGCCCCATATCGGATGGCACCGGCGGAGTTACGAGAGTTGAGTACGCAGTTGGAGGAGTTAAGGAGTCTTGGGTACATTCGCCCCAGTGTCTCTCCATGGGGTGCCCCTGTTCTGTTTGCTCAGAAGAAGGATGACTCAAAGCGACTCTGTATTGACTACAGGAAACTGAATGCGGTCACGGTGAAGAACAGGTATCCTCTCCCGAGGATCGAGGATCTGTTTGACCAGCTAAAGGGTGCTCGGTTCTTCTCAAAGATTGATCTGAGGACCGGGTACCACCAGCTCAGGGTGAAGGATGAAGATATCTCAAAGACGGCGTTCCGGACGCGGTACGGGCACTATGAGTTTCTAGTGATGCCGTTCGGTCTGACGAATGCCCCGGCAGCCTTTATGGACTTGATGAACCGGGTCTTCAGGCCTTATCTTGACCGGTTCATCGTGGTCTTTGTCGATGACGTATTGATCTTCTCGAAGTCAGAAGAGGAGCATGCAGAGCATCTAAGGATTGCCCTACAGACGTTGCGAGATCACCAGCTCTATGCCAAGCTCAGCAAGTGTGAGTTTTGGATGAGAGAAGTGAAGTTCTTAGGGCATGTGGTTTCAGAAGGAGGTATCTCAGTGGACCCAGCGAAGATCGAGGCAGTACTGAGTTGGGAGTCACCGAGGAATGTTTTTGAGATCCGGAGTCTCCTGGGTCTAGCAGGATACTACCGGAGGTTTGTGGCGGGATTCTCGAGACTAGCATTGCCCCTGACTCAGTTGACAAAGAAGGGGGTAAAGTTCGAGTGGTCAGATGCTTGCGAGCAGTCCTTCCAGGAGCTGAAGCGACGACTCACCACTGCCCCTGTTCTTACAGTGCCAGTTAGTGGGAAGGGATACGTGGTCTATACAGATGCGTCTCAGTCTGGACTTGGAGGTGTGTTGATGCAAGATGGTAAAGTAGTAGCTTATGCATCGAGACAGTTGAAGCCTCATGAACAGAACTACCCGACCCATGACCTGGAGCTAGCAGCGGTGGTGTTCGTGCTCAAGATTTGGCGGCACTACCTGTACGGAGAAGACTTTGAGATGTACTGTGATCATAAGAGTCTGAGGTATATCTGTACCCAGAAAGACCTGAATCTCCGACAGAGGAGGTGGATTGAGGTCTTGAAGGACTTCAACTACAACTTCTTCTATCACCCTGGGAAGGCTAATGTGGTAGCAGATGCACTCAGCAGAAAGTTCAAGAGCAAACTATCACGGCTGATAGCTGACAGGCATGAGTTTCTTATAGCTGTGGAAGGGTATGACCTGATATTGAGAGGAGAGCCCTCAGGTAACCGATTGTTCAGTATCCGGGCTCAGCCTACCTTGATCAAGCAAGTGATAGACTCTCAGGCTGAGGATGAGGAGTTGGAAGAGATGCGCTCTCGATTGATTAGAGGAGAGGCAGTGGAGGATTGGTCGCTCGACTCTGAAGGTGGGCTGAGGTACAAAAGGAGGTTGTGTCTACCGAAGAACCAGGAGGTTCGAGATAAAGTCCTCGCAGAGGCACATCGCTCTCGATACATGGTACACCCTGGAAGTACCAAGATGTATCGGGACTTGAAGAATCAGTTCTGGTGGAATGGGATGAAGAAAGACGTAGCTGAGTTTGTAGCGAAGTGTCTAACCTGTCAGCAGGTTAAGGCAGAACACCAGAAGCCCGCAGGACCCCTTCATCCCCTCCCGGTGGCTGAGTGGAAGCGGGAGCACATCACGATGGATTTCGTTTCAGGGTTACCACTGACCAGGAGGAGGCATGATTCAGTATGGGTGATTGTGGACAGACTGACCAAGTCTGCCCACTTTCTTCCAGTCAGGATTACCTTTTCCCTACCTGAGTTGAGCAGACTCTACATAGCAGAGATTGTCCGGTTGCACGGGATTCCAGTGAGCATAGTCTCAGATCGAGACCCCAGGTTTGTCTCAGGATTCTGGAGGAGCTTACAGACTGCATTAGGGACCCAGCTCAATTTTAGCACGGCCTTTCATCCTCAGACGGACGGTCAGTCAGAGAGGACCATCCAGATCTTGGAGGACATGCTTCGGGCATGCTCTATAGACTTTGCCGGTAATTGGGATGAGCACTTGCCACTAGTGGAGGTCTCATACAACAACAGCTTTCAGGTGAGCATTGGCATGGCTCCTTACGAGGCTCTATATGGGAGGCCTTGTCGTTCCCCTATCTGTTGGGCAGAAGTTGGAGAGCGTAGTCTTCTGGGACCAGAGTTGGTGCAGGAGACAACGGAGAAGATACAACTGATCAGGGAAAGGCTTCGTACAGCTCAGAGCAGGCAGAAGAGCTATGCAGACGTTCGTAGGCGACCTCTGGAGTTCGAGGTTGGAGACCATGTTTTCCTATGGGTTTCCCCTAAGCGTGGTGTCTTTCGGTTCGGAAAGAGGGGAAAGCTAGCACCGAGGTTTACGGGACCGTTCGAGATATTGGATCGAGTGGGCGAGGTGGCATATCGCCTGGCCCTGCCACCACGCCTCTCAGCAGTCCACCCGGTGTTCCATGTGTCGATGCTTCGGAGGTACATGCCGGACTCGTCACACGTGCTGGATTGGCAGGACTTGGAGCTCAGTGCAGATGCCACATTTGAGGAGCGTCCGGTCCGTGTTTTGGCTTCTGAGGATAGGGTGCTTCGCACTAAGACCATCAGGATGGTCAAGATCCTTTGGAGTCATCGAGGCGAGGAGGAGGCCACATGGGAGGTGGAGTCTGATATGTTGCACTTGTACCCTTATCTTTTCGATGCTTGATTCTATTTTCTATCTAATTTTCGAGGACGAAAATTTCTTTAAGGTGTGTAGGTTGTAACACCTGAGGTGTTAAATTTGAGAATAATAAAAATCCTCCCAGGGCTCTTTTCGTCTTTTTACCGTCAGACTTTCTTGTTGGGTTTTTTCTAGAATAATGGGTCGTAAACCCATGAGATGTTTTACGTTCACTTTTTCTATATTTTCGAGTACGTCGAATTGGTGTGTCCCGTACAGGGATCGGGTGTATGCGCAGCCTGTTTCGGCAGCCCGGTAGTTAAAACCCTAGAATTTCGATGATCAGCCCATTGTCGGTATTGTTTGGTTTACCACAGGAGATTGGGTGATCGGATCATAGCAAGGTTGGATACGTTGGGTGAGGCTCTGAAAGAGCTTTTCAACGAGCCTGAGCGAGGGTCGATCCGACACCCAGACAATGAGTTATTGCTATTTTAAAATTCAGAGTATTTCCTTTATTGTGGGAGATCTACAAGACAGAAAAATATGTACAAAGCGCCGTTGTGTTCGCGTCGATGAGAACTTTCCAACGGGTCCTTCCGTGCCTACTTCTGACCTCCGGTTTATGACTTATGGCTGATTATTCTTTTCAGCCATGTAATTCGACGGTTCGCACCCGGGTTCCAACCGAGCGCAGTTCAGGCTCGGGACCAAGCCCGACCAGCCATAGAATCTTTCTTTCAACCTTTTGGCTGGGTTTAGACCCCCTCGATCGCCCTCCCCGGGATTTAAAATTTGAATTTCGGATGGGGAGGATATGGCAGGATTCGGGATGATAACAACCGGATCTTCTTGCCATAACCACCCCTCCTTGTTAGGGGAGGCCTTAACAAACCCGATTCCCCAGCCGACTTACCATACCGGCTCCCTCCCTTCTTTCCTTTTTACGTGAACCGAAGAGAGAGAGAGAGAGGACGGAGCGGAGTAGAGAGAGAGAGAAGACTAGAGAGAGAAAGAGAGAAAGAGAGAGAGAGATCGGGAGAAGGAGGGGAAGAGTAGAGAGATCGAGGGAGAGGACTGGAGAGAGAGAGCGGGCCCTGCCTCCTCCCCTAACTCCGGCGAGCTCCGAGCCCAGGTTTGCTCACCTCCTTCTCTTCTCCTCTTCCACCCGAACCCAACCCAAAACTTGAGACCCCTTCCTCCATCCCTTGGCCGAGGCCCACTCGGGTGGAGAACGTCACCACGAACCCACCTTCGGTCCTCGTCGAGAGGACCAATACCCAATCCCCACCGGCGATCGCCGGTGCAACCAAAACCAACCCAAACCACCCGCGCAAACCCCTCCGGCCAATGCCTTCCCGGACTCCGACGGTGCTCCGGTCCCCTCCTCCCGTGTCTCCTCCGTGGGGTGATACGCGGGAGACCGGCCGGGCACCGCCGGCGCACTCAAACCCGGTCACCCCGCCACCGCGCCGTCGTGCAAAAACCAGAGCACTGGTTTTTCCGTATAGAAGAAACAGCAGGGACCATTCTGTAATTAAAGTTTTATTACAGGTCATTTTGAAAGTATTAACACTGCAACCCGACCCGACTGCACAGTAAACCCGATCCATCAGACCCGACCCGCAGACCCAACCTGATAACACAGACCCGACCCAGCAGTGAACCGGTCTGGTTCACCTGAACCAGACCCTTAAACCGACTAGAAATTGGTTTAGCCGCCATTTCTTCGTCCGATCTCGGAATCGAACGAAACCAGCGGCATTACGACCGGCTCGGAAAATACTACCTGTTGGCCATATTTAGGTACAGTAATAATACTTTATAGTATCCCCTTTTATCCATGAACCCGATCTAGTCGGCGCACTGTGGTTTGACCGCCAATTCTCCGTCCGATCTCGGAATTGGACGAAACCAGTGGCATCGTGCTCAGATCATCGATGCCGATGTATGAAACCTATTTTAGGACCCTAGAGACCCCTTTTCCCTATTGAACCGATCGTAGACCGGTTTTTACCGGTTCGACCCTAAAACCTCCGACCGAAGTCGGACTCGAGCGAGACCGGATCCCATGGGTCCCTCATCCCTAAACCAACTGTTTTAGAAACCTAGTTTGAGTAATTTATGAATGTAACAACTTATACATTTCAAACCATGATGGTCAGTTTCTCCTTCGACGGTACACCGGACCGATAGGCGTGAGGAGCGTGGACTACTGAGCTATTCTCCAGGTGAACATGATTAATTCTATTCTAGTTAGAGTAGATTGTAGTTGTATCTGTAAAATAATAAATAAACCCGTATGTGGCATAGTATGTCCAATGCATGCAGGCGGAAAACCGGTACTGCATGTGGGAGGTGGGCATACTATCCCTTGCCTCTGAATAATCATGCATGTAATATTTTGATAGCTGTAACGGTGATTGACTCAACCTAGATTCACACTAGGATGCATGCAAACAAGTAGATACTTGTACCAATTATTTATTAATATTCTGTTGAATGAGTGTGTTTGGTGACCATGGGTCGCATGGTGCAGTCCAGTTGCTATTGAGCAACGAAGACTGGTGGTCTCAGTGGAGAGACCGGTGGTCTCAGTGGAGAGACCGGTGGTCTCAGTAGAGAGACCGGTTGTTGTACTTCCTCAATCGAGGTTCTCTTCCCAGAGGGAAGACTCACTACTCACGGGCATGGGTAGGGGACCCGAGTACACAGGATGGGAGGTGAACCACCGCCTGTGCATAATCCGAATCAAGTAGGTAGGGTCACAGGGTTGGGCAGGCGGTAAAGCCCCTAGTGGCCTAGTAGTCCACCCCTGGGTAATGACCCCTAAAAGCAAGGTGGGCGGGAGTGCCCCGTGGTGAAAGACCAAGCCCCCTTATGGCCATATGGGTATTTCTGGCTCTCCAGGTACACTTGGACCCAGGTTCTGTTGGCAGACTCAGTTAGAAAACTGCCGGTTCACTTTAGGAGTAGGTAGAACTAACCTTCGGTGATTAGTTGCATACTTTTAATCTGGATGATTATTTGTCTTACATTTACTAGTTGTAGTAGTACCATTGTAGAACTGCCATATTAGCTAGCTGAACTATCATATTTGCAATATATGTATGTATATGTTATCGCCCTCGTAGATTCTAGAAGGGCAGGGTATGACTATAGTTTACCCTAGCTAGTTTAGGGTTAACGGTTCACTGAGTTTACCTAGTAAACTCACCCCGTTGTTGCACACTCTTTTCAGGTACCATAGATCCTTCTCAGACGCTTCCTAGAGGAGCTTGATTAGCTATCGAGGGAGGACATTAGAGGTGTTAACTAGTTTTACTATTTTCAGTTGATTATGTAATAACTGTAGAACCTTGTTCTAGATGCTCTGAATAATGCCAGAACCAATAATATTTCTTTGGTAAGCTTCTCCTCAAACCTTCATGCCTGGTAGGCCTTTCCTCAAGGCCAAGTTATTGGTAGGCTTCTCCTCAAAGCCGTCCCTCATCAGCTAGTGAGTAGTTAATGATAAATTAGAAATAAATAACTAAATAATAAAATCAACCTCGCAACCTTATAACATTGACTTACCCTTAAAACCCCATCACCCCCGGGTTTGACTGGTTTACCCTTGTAGTCAGATCCGGGGTGTGACATGTATTGTCTATATATATGTTGGCCATGTGCCTAATGAGAGTTGTCCGATATTCTTTCAAACCCTAGCCTTTCTATATCGTGACATGGTATTGATCCCGCGGCGTCCGTACCGGAGACCGACTTATCCCGTGCCCGCAGCTCTCTCTCCCGCGTCGTCCGTACCGGAGCGACGTACCCCAGGCCCGCAGCAAACCCCCCGCGCCGGATCCCGCCGCATCCGATCCCCCGCGCCGGATCCCGCCGCATAGGATCGCAGTTCTCTCTCTCTCTCTCTCTCTCTCTCTTTCCCACACCGGATCCCGCCGCATCCGATCCCGCCGCACCGGATCCAGCCGCTCATCCCGCACCGCCCATCCCGCACCGCACTATCCCGCACCGGATCGGTTATCCCGTACCGCTGCACCGCACCGCTCTATCCCGCACCGGATCGGTTATCCCGTACCGCTGTGACCTATCCCGCACAGCAGTCCTATCCCGTACCGGATCTATTCTGTATCCCGTACCGCTACTGTTTCCTATCCCGCATCGCAACCCTATCCCGTACCGGACCTATCCCGCACCGCAACCTATTCCGTATTGGATCTATCCCGCACGAATCCTATCCTGCACCGGAGCCCTATCCCTGATGGCATCTTCTGATCCGCCCACAGTGACTCCTCTGGTACTCCATCCATTTCGGGCAGCCTACCTCTACCGGATGTGGATCCTCACAGTTCTCCTCGCTACCCCCAGCGCGAGCGTCGCCCTCCCGACCACTTTGGCTACTCCCCTGATCGTTTTGGTTTTGCTGCTGTCACTTCTTACTCGCCTCAGTTCGTTACCTACCTTACCGCCCTTCACACAGACAGAGAGCCCAGGTCTTACAAAGAGGCATTGCAGTACCCTGTGTGGCAGCAGGCTATAGCTGAGGAGTTTCAGGCCTTTGCGCATACTCAAACATGGGAGATTGTGCCTCTGCCTCCTGGTGTCGAGCCTATCAGCTGCAAATGGGTCTTCAAGATCAAGCATCGCCCAGATGACTCTATTGACCGATATAAAGCCCGTCTCGTTGCTAGAGGTTTCACTCAGGAGTATGGGATTGATTATGATGAGACGTTTGCTCCAGTAGCTCAGATGACCACCATTCGGACTCTTCTCGCTGTTGCTGCTGCTAGAGGTTGGCCCCTGTCACAGATGGATGTGAAGAATGCTTTTCTTCACGGTGATCTCTCCGAGGTTGTTTATATGCAGCCTCCTCCAGGCCTCCGCATACCATCTCAGCATGTATGTCGCCTTCGTCGAGCTATCTATGGCCTCAAACAGGCTCCTCGTGCTTGGTTTGAGCGTTTCCGTCGTGCAGTTACTGACATTGGCTTTGTGGAGAGCGTTCAAGACCATTCTATGTTTGTACGGACTTCTCTCCAGGGCCGGGCAATCATCCTTCTCTATGTCGATGACATGATTCTTACAGGTGATGACACCAGTGCCATAGCCTCCCTTCAGGAGCATCTTCGGAGCCAATTTCAGATGAAGGATCTTGGTCCTCTACGTTATTTTCTTGGCCTGGAGGTTGCTAGGAGTACTAGAGGGATTCTGCTTTCTCAACAGAAGTACACCGCTGACATTCTTGCTCGGGCTGCACTTTCTGATTGCCGGACAGTTGACACTCCTCTTGAGCTTCATGTGAAACTTCGTCCCGCCGATGGTGAGCCCCTCTCAGATCCTACCAGGTACCGCGAGATAGTTGGTCAACTGGTTTATCTCTGCATCACCAGACCGGATATTGCTCATGCAGTCAGTGTTCTCAGCCAGTTTGTGGATGCCCCTCACTCTGTTCACTACGCTGTTCTTCTTCGGACTCTTAGGTACCTTCGTGGCACTATCACTCGGTCGCTCTTCTTCTCGTCATCCTCCTCTTTGGCTCTTCGTGCATACTCTGATGCCGATTGGGCAGGGGACCCGACTACTCGTCGCTCAACTACAGGTTATTGTCTGTTTCTTGGTGACTCTCTTATCTCCTGGAAGAGCAAGAAGCAGGCCGTGGTTTCTCTCTCCAGTACCGAGGCTGAGTTTCGTGCCATGGCCACTACTACTAAGGAGATCGTTCATCTCCGACGTCTTTTTCGAGATCTTGGTGTTGATACCTCAGGACCCACCGCTCTTCATTGTGACAACAAGAGTGCCATTCAGATTGTCAGCAATCCGGTGTTTCATGAGCGGACCAAGCACATTGAGATAGATTGTTACTTCTCCAGAGAGCAGTACGAGGCTGGGACCATCTCTCTGCCTTATGTCTCTTCGACGGAGCAGATTGCTGACTTATTCACGAAGTCTCATCTATCTCCTCGTTTTTTGTTTCTTATTCGCAAACTCTCAGTGGTTGACCCACCGTGAGTTTGAGGGGGGGTGTTAAACGTATTTATTATTTCTGTCCTTTCCCACTGCTACACGCAGGGGCTTTTCCACGGGTATACACTTGTATTGTCTATATATATGTTGGCCATGTGCCTAATGAGAGTTGTCCGGTATTCTTTCAAACCCTAGCCTTTCTATATCGTGACATAATCAATCTCTATTTAGAAGGACTTAACGCTAATGGTAAATGTTAGTTGCTGTTGTCCCAAACAGAAACTGTGCACACGTTCAGCACTGGTGAGAGCCTTTTTTTTTGGTGAGGGGTACGAGAGTCTTATTCTTTGGTACAAGACAAGGTGGTCCTATGGGAGACACATGAGACTTCGGACCCTCTGCACAAGAGTTGAATGTAGCAGAGACGGTAAAGAACCGGAGCGAACGCGAATGTTGTCGACTGGGCCCAAATGAAAGGGCCCATAACTTGGGCCGATCCAAGACACCTAAAGGGTCTACAGAGATTTCATTAATTACCTCCCTCCATGCAAGGCTGTCTTCTCAGTAACAGCCAAACGAGTCTTGTGTATGGAATTATTAAAAGATTCTAAAAGTATTTAATGAAAGTCGTGTGTTGGGTTTAGTCCCACATCAACTTGGGGGTTGGGTGTGGTGTCCTCATATATCTTATGTGTCCTTGTATATCTTACAGACTCAGGTTTTGGAACAAGAGGGTATCTAATAGTGGTATCAGAGTAAGGTTCCGCTCAGCCCCGATTCAAAAGGGGACATATTGTCTCTCTTCCCACTTTCTCACATTGGAGAGTGTGCCGGATAGATTGGGTTTAGTTCAAACATTGGCTTGGGGGCTGGATGCTGGACAATTATGTCTTCATATACCCTATGTGGACCTCCCCTTACAACCCCGGGTTTTGGTGTAAGAGGATATCTAACGAGTTTCCAATAACAAAATATTTTATTCAACAATAGTAAGATTAAAAGATCAGAAATTTTTGAGAAACGGAATGAAAGATATTAATATTTTAATAAACGGACCAAAAGTTAATTATTTGTCAAAAACGGACTATTACGCCATCTCAAATGGCGTAAAGTCTTTACGCCATTTGAGATGGCGTAAAACTTTTCGGCTTTTTCCTAATACCCACAATACCCTCTATTACGCCATCTCAGTTGGCGTAAAGAACAAAGAACATGTGGGGGGGTAAAGTCTAATTCAAGGCAAACTTTGGGGGGTAAAATCAAAATAACTCTAAGGCTTTACGCCATCTCAGTTGGCGTAAAGCCTTTGAGTAAATAAAAAAAGGGTTATTTTGTCTTTACCCCCCAAATTTTGCATTGAATTAGACTTTACCCCCACCTAGGCGTGGCAATTCTTGACCCGACCCGAACCCGACCCGAAGTTAGTGGGTTTGGGTTTGGCCTTAACGGGTTCGGGTCATAAACAGGTCGACCCGATTGACCCGTTTATTTAATGGGTCGGGTTCGGGTTTGTACTTATAACCCGATTGACCCGACTTGACCCGTTTACCAAATGGGTCGTGTCAACCCGAACTGACCCGACCCAACCCGGCCCAATCCGACCCGTCTGACCCAACCTGACCCAACCCGACAGGTTTACATGGGTTCTGTTGACCCAACCTGACCCGACACGACCCGACTTGTTTAGTAAACGGGTTAAATGGGTCGGGTTGGGTCAACCCGTTTATTAGGCGGGTCGGGTTTGGATTTAAGTTTTTGACCCGTTTATTTAACGGGTCGGGTTCGGGTTGGATGTTTTGCCCTTATACCTATGTCTCAACCCGACCCAACCTGACCCATTGTCACCCTACCCCATTATTGCGTAAATGTTTATTTTTTTTTTGTACTTTACGCCATCTCAGATGGCGTAAATGTACGCCATCGACCTCTAACGGCTATACGCCATCTCAGATGGCGTAAATTAAATTTCTTATTTTTTTTTTATTATTCTATCAATCTAACGGCTATTTTTTTTATTCTCCTCTAACGGCTATTTTTTTAACCGTTGCCTACTAAACTATTTTTTTTTTTATTCTCATCTTCCTAACGGCTATTTCTTTCTCTCCTTATAAAATTTATGGCTCAATTCTCGCTCTCCTCATCTTTCTGCTCACTCCCTCATTCTCTCATCATCTTTTTCTGCTCACTCCCTTATTCTCTCATCATCTCTTTCCTCACCTCTCTGCTCTTTCTCCCTGAACTCTCAAACTCTCCCCCTCTGCACTCAATTTTACATTCTTTCATTTACATTAGATGGCGACAATGATTCCAATAATTTGTCGCTACGGAGGTCGGTGCGAGATTGATAGCTACGTTGGAGGAAATACAAGGGTCGTTTTTATTCAACTGGGTTCGACGTTAGTACAAGTGCAACACGAGATAGCGACTCGTTGCAACATTCCTCCCGGTTTCGTACTAAGGTCAGCTTGTATAGTTAATCAATCACAGTCATATCTAATTGAAATTTATGATAATGCTAATTGGGAATGGATATTACAAGATAACATTTCTCGTGGTACTAGGCTAACTATATTTATAGATTATCCCCCAAGTAGCAATGTAAATATTAATTATCAATCATATTATGTTAATGCCAATGACCCTAGTTCATCGGCACCACCAGCAAATGACCATGATATGCTTGATAATATTAGTCAACCCTCATCTATTATACCGGTACTGACACTAATACCGGTATCAACACTAGTATCAGCTCCAGCACCGATTACCTCTGATAGTGATATGGATTTAGAGATTAGTGAGTCTAGTTCATCATCTTCGGATGATAACGAGATTTACATTGGTAAAACCTATTCATCGGCAAAATTATTTAGAAAAGCCATGCTTGATATTGCAATTAAAAAAAATTTTACTTTAGCATATGATTGCAATAATAAAAGTAGAATTGCGGTAAAATGTGATATGCCAGAATGTACATGGCGTATTTATGCAAAAAAAACTTGTGATGGTGATACCTTTGGCATTGTGACATATAATTTGACTCATACATGTACAGGTAAGATAGTGCCAAGAAATCATCCTCAAGCTACTTCTGAATGGATTAAATCTATGATTGTAACTCGTTTAGCAAATAATCCGAACTATCCTCCATCTTCTATAATAAAAGATATGCTTCATGATTATGGTGTATCTGTATCTTATAATAAAGCTTGGAAAGCTAAGGAAAAAGCTAATATAGAAATCCATGGTTGTGATGTAGAATCATATATGAATCTAGACCATTATTGTTTAACTATTTTTGAAACAAATCCTGGTAGTTTTGCTATAATTAAAACTAATGATAATAATAGTTTTCAAAGAGTTTTTATTGCTTTTAATTCTTGTATAACTGGTTTTAAAAATGGATGTTTGCCGATTATAGCTATAGATGGTACATTTTTAAAAGGAAAATACCAAGGTATAATGCTTACTGCTATTTCCCATGATCCTAACGGTGGGATGTTTCCAATAGCATATTCAGTTGTCGAGGCTGAAGATAAGCATACTTGGATTTGGTTTTTAGAGTGTCTTATGATTGCATTAAATCCATATGATTTTTCAAAACTATCATTTATTTCTGATAAACAAAAAGGACTTATTTATGCCGTTAGTAGAATTTTTCCCCAATCTCATCATTTCTTTTGCATACAACATTTTAAAGCAAATCTTAAAAATAAATTTCGAAAAAAACTTTTATGTGATTTATTAAGAAAGGCAGCTAAGAAATATAATATTGCCGAATGTAATGCAGTGCTTCAACAAATTGAGACTGAAGATAAGGAAGCTTATGATTGGATTATATCAGGTGACCCAACACACAATGCACATCATTGGTTAACAGCTTACTCACCCATACCACGGTATAGGATATTGACATCTAATATAGCCGAGTTTTTTAATTCAGCAATTAGACATTTACGAGAGAAACCAATAACAGGACTTTTAGATGGAATTAGGTGTAAATTAATAAAATTACATTGTAAACGTAGAGAGGCTTGTCAATTATGGGAAGGTCAACTTGTACCTAAAGCGGAAAAAAAACTTAAAAAACGAATTGATAAAGCAAGATATTTAGATATTTTACATGTCAATGAGATGCAATTTGAAATAATTGATAATGCAAAATCTAGACGTGAAATCATTGACCTAGCAGAAAATACTTGTACATGCGGAAAATGGAAGCACACACTTATTCCATGTCAGCATGCAATATGTGCATGCAACTTTAAGAGATGGAATATCTATGATTTGTGTCCAATAGAACTATATGTGGAAACATATAAACAAGTTTATGCTACTCCTATGGAAGGGATACCAAATCCGTATGAGCTCCATAATCCGTCACAAAGACAAAATCCTATCTTACCACCAAACACTAGACGTCGTCCTGGTCGTCCCAAAATTAGAAGACAAAATACAGATGTTAGGGAAGTGCGACCTTTTATTTGTAGTCGTTGCCACCAAATCGGTCATAGTCGAACAACTTGTAGGAATCCCATAGGACCCGATTCCACGTCTTGATTTTGTAAAATCAATTATTTGAAATTATATCTCATTGACATGTAAAATATCTATATATTTTGCTTTTGGTACAAGTTAACCTTCCCATAATTAACTAGTCCCTCTACGTTTACAATGTAATTTTATTAATTTACACCTAATTTTAGGGTTTAGGATTTAGGGTTTTAGGGTTTTAGGGTTAGGTTTCAGAGTTTAGGTTTAGGGTTTAGGATTTAGGGTTAGGGTTTAGGGTTAGGGGTTTAGGGGTTAGGGTTTAGGTTTTACGGGTTAGGGTTAGGGTTTAGGTTTTAGGGTTTAGGGTTAGGGTTAGGGTTTTAGGGTTTAGGTGGTTAGGGTTAGGGTTTAGGGTTAGGGTTTTAGGGTTAAGGTTTTAGGATTTTAGGGTTTAGGTGGTTAGGGTTAGGGTTTAGGGTTAGGGTTTTAGGGTTTAGGGTTAGGGTTTTAGGGTTTAGGTTAGGTTTTAGGATTTAGGTTTTAGGGTTAGGGTTCAGGG